>JAAAYG020005270.1:0-23835 GCA_009936455.2 Tomocerus minor
CTGAATTAGATGTATACTTATGGAAAAATTTTACCAGTTCTGCAGGAAACTAATAATCTTTAAGAAAAAAGGTATTCTAAACGAAATAAAGACAAATTCACATAGGTAAATAGTAAATAGGTCTTTCTTGTTACTTCAACGTCTGAGTTAAAGATGGCCATCTTCTCTCCATATTCTCCTCTATTTCCCATGTTCACACACTAAGGAATAAGGATTCGATGATCATAATATTATTATCATGCATTATGATTTGATGTGATTTCAGGAGATCACAGGAGTGAGTGTGTTACAATTGCATGTTGCAAAGTTGCAATGCACTGAAATGAGAAAATCTTTGAGCTCCGTAGCGCGTCATAAGACAAGGTATACTCTATGAATTCTCAAAAAACAGAGGGAATCAGATACATGCCGCTGCTTTCATTTACTTTATTCTTGTTCCTAGTCTCGATTCTTATTCAAAGGCCTGGACTTGTTTATTTCCCTCGTTTAGTTATAGTTTAGATCTGTTTTTGTTTCCTTGTTTGCTTTGGTTTAGTAAGTCAGCAACTTTAACTACCTTTTTTGCATAGTCTATCTATACAACATCCATTTACGTAAGTTATCAGACTCATAACCATATCAGCAAAATTAACATATATTAGTGTCAGCGATTAGGCGGAGAAAAGTGCAGACCACGAGTTGAGTTGCCCGATGCAATCATGTCTTTTGTACAGTCAGTAATCTCAACAGATGTGTCTAGTAAGTAGATATAGTGTAAATTTAAAAGCCCAAAGGGATTAAATTCCAGTCACCCAGTTGTATTGATTTGAGGATTCATCAAATTGGACACTATCACAAGTTGTTTTTTGTCACTTGTATCATCTTCAAGGGATTCTTTCTATCATACGGTAAATATAATTAGATGAAATTGTAAAAATTTGTTGTTGATTCTAAAGTAAAGATAGGAGGAATTTTTATTTTGGTATAGTTATTAATTATTATATCCTCAATTTCACCATCAAATTAACAATGATAGATCGTAGGGCCAAGAGTTGAAACAAAAGTTGATGATTGGCTTTTTTTTTTTTAGATTGTCCTATAGACAACAGAAAAGGTGATATAAATAATTATTAAAGAAGATGGAACCGACTCCAATAACAATGTTCAGAAGAGAAGTTGGATACTTTTCCAATAAATGTTTTCAAGGTGCGCAGGTTAATTTTGATTTTTCTTTTGAGACGTCAGATGTATGTATATATTCACTGTGGAACATCAACATCCATGAAACCTCACCTAATTACTCGTTTTTCAGAAAATGAGAAATTAGGTGACTGGTGGTTCTCAGAGGGACGAGAGGGGTTTTCAGCCCAGCTACTAGAAAATCTCAGTTTATATTGCACAATAATCTTTTTTCAAAGTATTCAATGATATTTTTGTGTTTTGCAGGAAGCCAATTTGAAACAACACTGAAGAAAAATGTTATGGTCAACAAAAATTACACTGAAGGCTATGGTATCGCAATGGAGGTTCAAAATGGTTCTACGCGGAATCCTATTTACGACATGCAGTATAGTTTGAATACTTCGGGCGACAAGCTTCTCGCAGTTGGTGATGAAGAAGGCTATGTAACACTTGTCAACGAATATCCAACTGTTATGACACGTGAGTGTTTTTAAGTAATTAATTTATTGTATTTCTCTCAATGCTTGATTTGATTGCTCGGATTGAATTATAATTACGGTGGATTTTGAAGTTAAAAGCCTCATTTTCCAGCTGTTTATGTGATATTTAAAATTATTTGTTCACAATAGGAATTCAGTGTCATCGACATCCAGTAACAAGCATAAAATGGTCTCCATTTCAATCAAACTTATTAGCAACTGGCTCCGGAGACAGTACTGTGGGTATTTTGCAAATGACTGGGAGTGGAGAAGTTGTCGTGTTAAATCAATTGCGTTCACACACAAAGACAGTCAAATCAGTAGCTTTCAATCCTGATTCCCCGGGTTAGTTAGTGCACGACATTCACAAAATTAGATAAAGAAAAGTATTGGAATCTTGAAATTAATTTTTAATCAATATAAATTGAGATGTGTTTTTTATCCCTCTAAAGTGTTAGCAAGTGGAGGACGAGATGGATGTATTTATCTGTGGGACTTGAGATGTGAAAACTCTCGACCAATTAATTTGATCTCAAACGCTCATGTTAGCCGTAAGTGAATTTCATGAAATAATAGATACAAATTATACTCCTGGTAGTATTTTTACTCACACATAAATGCTTTACTGGTTTACAGAAAACGGAGCCTCAGATGTTTCATGTCAAGTTGCAGATTTAATTTTTCAAGACTGTCACAATCTGATATCATGTGGCACTACAGATGGACAAATCAAATTCTGGGATATTAGAAGAACATATAGATGCTTGACGAAAAAATTCGCAAACAAGTACTATGGTTATCCATCTTCCCACTCCAGTTCAAAATGCAAGGGATTTTGTAGTTTAGCTATTTATCAAAACAAGCTTTTTGCTGCTTCCGTCTCTCATGAAATATTTCGCTACGATCTGCATTCAGCAGAACGTTTGGAACCTGGTATGTCAATGTCAATTAACATTTTTTTAATCAAAATTTACGATTTCCGACTTTTCATGTTGATTTTCGCTGAGTGCTAATATTAAATTTTTTAGTGTTCACATACGTAACTCCGGAGAATCTTTGTTACTACAACAAAATTGATGTCAGCGGTGATGGACGCTTCTTGCTTAGTGGAACTGAATCAGAAAATGCATATATTTTTGATACATTAGATAGTTCGCAACACCCTTTTTATTCAGTCAGCAATGGTTTGGAGACTGCCGTTAGTGTTACTCGTTTTCATCCAAATAATAGTTTTAAAGTGAGTGAATTTTAGATTACTTGTGACAATTTTAGTGGTGACAATGAATTTCATTTTCCATAGTATTAATGTGCGTATTTGTATCGTGTATTGAATAGGTCGCTATTGGGCTCGATGACTCAGCAGTTAAGTTTTGGACTTGTGATGTTATGAAATCTAGCTCAACAGACCCTGAGGCTGCCCCCACTGCATCAACCATTAAGTGTTCCTCTTCTCTGCCACGTCATTTCCCAAGATATGAAAAATCTCAAATTCGTTCACCAATGAATATGGAAAGTTTAATTGTCAATCTGCCCAATTATGTGATAGATGGCCAATTGGCCCATGTTCATAGCCCATACAGAATAATTCGCAAAAGTGCAAATTGGCTGGATAACGCCAAGAATTTGCTAAGACCTCAGAATCACGTTAGCGTCTATTCTAAACCCAAATCAATTAAAGTAAAGAAGCGAGCCTTAAAGGACGAAAGTCCTACAGAAGACAAATGTATTACGAAAAAGATCAAAACAAGAACTCCCAAAACACCCAAAACCCCTAAAACTCCCAAAACTCCTAAATTAGCATCTAGTGGAGGTGGACTGAGTAAGCGAAGGAGGAAGTCAGTGCCCAAGAAGTTAGAGCTTAATAATTCTTGTATTGTTGATTTTTTTAGCGTGGAAGGCTAATGCATGTTGCTAGTTGCCTTTCCTTCAATTTAACTTATTTCGCCTTATCAAAGTACATATTTCGTCGTGTGTATTTATTACATTTTAGAGTAATTATTTTGTACCTTTCTGTTTGTTAATTGACTTTTATAGAAAGTATTTAATGCTATTTAAAAAAAATAAAGTTACCCCGCAACTTTACTGTACTGCTACTGACTGGTTCTGACTGATAAATGGTTTGGAGATTATATTTCCCCTAAAATATAAAAATAAAATCATGTGTAATGTCTAATGTTCTCTTATACCTAACTTTTGCTTTATTGGCTAAAGGTATTTTTCAATGCCGCTTTTGTTGTGAGGTGAGGGAAGTATATGGAGTATGACATTATGAGTAGGTATACAATATGTATCTATAATTGATCAAATGCAATTTTCATTTGCTCATGGACACTGGAAATAAATGACATAATAATGATCCCAAAGTCAATCATTATTCCATTCAATTATAGCCCGTGCCTATTTCATATATTCAATTAATCAGTATTTTAGCCGAACAATACTCTATTTTTGCTCATGTACCTCTGAAACTAGCACTTTACGATATTGAATGGTTGAATATTTGAAATGTGCTGTGCATAGTGTGTTGAATTGATTTTTAGTTTCTTGTATCAACAAACTGTAAGTGTTCCAACAACTTTCGATTGCTTGACTTGTTTATAAGCATTTCTTGGAGAGTTAGCCCTCGTTCCTTTTCCTATGCAGCTGTCAAGTGTCAAGTCAATTGAATTACTTTATAAAAGTAAAATGTTAAGTATACACATTATTATTATGTGGTATATAGAAGTATATTATATGCATTGCTCTGTAGTGTCGTTGTAGTTCAAGTTCACTTTTAAAAGCAAGACAATAAATATGCACAAGTATCGACGGCTGCATTCGGAACATTTTATATATACAATTTCAATAAAAAAATAGATGTACCCTTTTAGCTATCTATTATTCACATTTAAATACATGTTCTCTTCTCACATAAATAGACTAGACAACCACGAAAGAAATGCGTTCATGATAGATAGTGATTGTAAGAGTTCATTTATTTTAGATGAAAGAGATTATGGTACCTATTAAATTAGAAAACCGCATTTAATTTAGCAAATCATCATCAAGAGAACAAAGTAACTGTACTTGGATATTACTTGTCATTTACCACCTCGTAACTTTCTGCAAGATAATAATTGTAGTTGCATTATTAAATTTACAATATGAAAAAGAAAAGATTTGCATGCAACGGTCACTTAAGAGAGGTCTTTTTCTATATAGTCGTATATTATCCACTCAATTAAATGTTCTTTTGTGCATTGTGAGTTGACTGACTGCTGAAGAAACCAATGAGATCAAAACTTTACGGTTACCTTTGTGTATTGGTACGGAATAGATTATGATGACGGCTGCATATTAACTACATGTGCACACAGCATATTTAGCACAAGAACATTCATATGCATATCCCTTGTGCTTTATATAGAATGGCTAGGAGATTTTATAGTAATGCACAAGCACAGGACATGGGACAAGAGGTAATGAAGGTTGACTTGACTGAAAAGTAAACCAAGAGTGAGGCATAAAAAAGCAATAAACATCATTGCATTCAGTTAAAGATATACTTACTAACCACTACTAGCCTGCAAGTAAATTATTATGCTCTGATGATATGCACAAATAATGCTAGAGTAGTTCAAAGTGCATTTATAAGCAATACATAAGCAAAGCATAGCATTTATAAGCAATCAACGAAACTATGCACACTATGTTGTGCTCTTATTTTTCTTATCTAATATAATCAGAAAATCATGAAGTAGGAAGGACGAGTTTTTTTCCTTCGTATGGAAATCGTTGACAAGAGAGAAAGAAAGAGCATCAATTGCTTTGGTAGCTAGCAGTTTTTTTTTATTGATTTGTTTCGCCAATCAACTGCACACCTTTATGTACCTAGTACTTTAATGGTTAAAGCCTTCTTAAATTACATAGTACTACAGGGTGCCTTGTTTCTCTATCCTTTTCGACACTAGACTATTTGGATCTTATTAAGATCATTTTTAGTATCGCTGTATAGTCCATTTATAAAAATAAACATTTACCTGAAGTGTAAACTGTTTATGACTCAATTAATTGGTCTTTGGATAATATTCCGAGATGTAATGAGTGAATTAAGATTTCGATTTAATTAATAGGCATGTTTTTGAGATTTTATGCTCACAATAATATCAAATGCCCTGAATAGAAGGGCTGCACTGCACATTGCAAGTGAATGGAAAGCTTTCCTTGTTGGCAAAACTGTAGAAATATAAATGAGTACTACTCTTTGAAGGAGGTTCATTCGCTTGGTCCGTTCCGCAGAAAGTTGATCTTTCTGCGTCTCAGTGAGTTCCATCGAGATTATTGCTGTTGGAAATAATATATTCATCGGAAGAGATATTTTAAGGACTTTTGGGATAGCATAATGGGTTCCGTGTTCCGGGTGTTGGCCATTTTGGCAGTAATTAGTGCAGCAGTTTTAATCCATGTGGAAGGAGCCAGAGGAGCAAGAAAGAAAGCTGCACCTGCCCCCAGAGTTATCGGTGAACTTAGTAGACTGGCTCACAAAGTCTCTTCAGGACCCATAACTATCAAGGACACAAGAACAGTTCTCATTAAAAATTTGAAATATGATGGAGCCGGGCCGGATGCATACTTTTGGGTCGGCAAAGGATCTCAGCCAAGTCCCTCCGGAAGAAAAATCCCGGATGAGAAAGGAGCATCGGATGTCATCAGAGGCTACGAAGGAGAAGACATAGAACTTGTTCTTCCCAAAGGACTTACTTTTAATGATATCGACTACTTGGGAATTTGGTGTGTTGCTTTTAAACACAATTTCGGACACGTCCGCATTCCAAAGGACTTAAATGTTCCCGAGTACAAGGCTTGAAACCAGTTCCACCAGACAGGAATCTTCAAAGAATTTTAATTTTACAGAAAGTATTAGTAATTTTATGTATATAAGAATTATTATTGTGGACCTATGAATATTGTGCTTGAATAAATATTATTTTGTATATTTACTTTCGATAAACATTTTTTTTAATAAAATGACTTTTTTTGTTTGTATCAACTTAGTCTCTTTATTTTAAGCATACACTCATTAACATTCAACAGTTAAGTTCTTGTATAAAAATTACAAATTACAAGTAGTCTCACCCTCATTTGCATATATTATACAACTCATTATTAACCGTGCTGACTGCCAGTGAAACAGTGTCTAGTCTAAAATAGACGTGTAGAAAGATAACTTTGTACTTTTGTAGTAGGTAATCATAGCCAAATGATGATCGCTGAACAAAAAACATTAAAAAAAGGAAGAGGTTAAATGCGTGTTGCTTTAAATATCTGCATGTATCTGTAAGTCATAATAGCAGATATTTATTTGCATTATAGTTTATAGTATGGAATACGAATCTCATCTTGCAAGGCGACCCATAATGATAATACTAAATGATGTTACCAAAATTACTAAATAAACGTCTCAAGTTGCCAAGTTTGTTCTTATTGTTCTCTTCACTTCCTACATATTATTTTCAGAGAAACAATCTTTTGAATATCTTATTTTTACGTTTACCATCGTGTAATGTAACATTTTCTTCATTATATTTACATATCCATTAAAATCCTGAAGTCGTATAGTGATCTGTTTTTGTCTGTGTATATGATAGTTTATACCTGTAATTACGAGTTCAATAATCTCACGTAGGTAGTAAAAGGTAATAGCTATAGCATAGCACTTCGATCTCACGCTAACCTGTCCTATGCAAACAGAATATAATAGTATATATATAAGTAACAATAGGCTGGTCTCTTAATAATTACATCTGTGTTTATGACATGATTGAGTCTCTGGGTCTGATCTACATAAAAATAATTGTGTATGTCTCTCCCTCTCACTTGCACTTTCCATTATACTATCACATTATATCATCTACAAATATCATTCATCTCTAAATCTCTGCTTTCTTTAGAACTTAGAATTGAACACATTAGTATCATATATTATTATGATTCATGATTATGATATGAAATTATAATTGTATAAAATAATAATCTGCTCTCTAAATGAAGTGCTTAGTAAGAGATAAGATAATAAGATCATTTGTAAGTAGGTACCAATTTTCACTTTACAAAGCTTTTATAAAATAGAATTCGTCTATCTATGCTCTACTTTTGCATTCGAAGGCTATTGTGAGAATCGGTTTAAATGTTTTCCAAGGGTAAAAGGAAAACCCCAGTCTGCGCGAAAATTAAAACATCCGAGTCTTTCCAGATTTTCTTATTCATCGCCAGCTCACTCGACTTTTTGCTAGTCTACCTCTCCAAGGTATCATTACCGTCAATTTTATATAGGTCATATCCAATTTACGGTTTTCTATCGGTTGGCGAGAACTTTTTCCTATTGAATATTGTTCATTTTACCCGGCCATCATTAAGACATCATGATGCAGGAGACTGTAGCGTTAGTTTTCTTTTCAATCGTGGTCTTGCTGACGAAGTCCAATGCTTTGGAAATCGATAGCGTCAAGGAGGGGCGCTGTGATCCTGAAGACGCTAAAGCAGTGTCTGATAATTTTGACTTCAAATGGGTAATTTTTATGTTATGTTATGCGCTCAGTTTTCAAAAACTTTATTTCGCTTTGTTTTTTCATTTTTAAAAGACAGTTTTGTGTATGTGAAATTCAATATTAATGCATCTAATTTGTCTGTGTATAGGCATCCTCTGCAGCAGAAAAGTGGTACTTTCCTTTGCTGAGCAAATTGGAGTTCTATCGGACTATTCAAGAATTGCTCCCCGATAAGCCTTTGGAAAGCGTTGTCGAAGATGAGACTAAAAAATCATGCTTAACAATGAAATGGACGAAACCGACCGAAATTAATGTTTCTGGGTTTGACGGGAAAGATTTCCAATATGCCTTAGTTCCTACGGGAGTAAATACTTTCAGCTTGAAATATGCCAAGGCAAATGGAGAAAGTGGTATGTTAATCATGTTGCATGTATTTCCTGATTTGTCATTCTTAGTATCCCTACTGTCTGGTTAGACTCCCATATTTTGCTTTTCTTTTCTATTAGTCATGCTCATAAAATGAAAAAGAAACTACCCAAAATAATACTTCGCAGGAGTCTATATCAAACCAGGAGTTGCTCTTTTTTTTCTGTTTAGCCATTAGCTTGCAATAAAAGTAGAATAATTGTTGAACTAAATTATGACTGTGAAAATAAATTTTTATTATTTGTAGATTTGCGAGGAACGGCGTACATTACATTGACCGATAATCGAAACTACCTTGTTTTCGTTAACTGTTGGAATGATGGCTTAAAAAGTTGGGCAGTAGCAGCAATCAAGCCTAAGCTTTCGGAAAAAGCAAAAGAAAAGATCAAGAAACATCTCCAAACTTTTGGATTTGATATCCAACATTTATATGAACAAAGTTACTCCGACTGCGATGTAAGTCCAAAGGGTAAGAAAGAAGAATTGTGAATATTATTGTTTTATGTTCAATATATGCACAAAATGTTTTCAGTCAGTGATTTCGTACAACTTTAATATTCCAGCAACCAACTAACTAATAGATATTTTATGTGATTGTTTGTAATAAGTAATAAGTACCATGCATGTTTTATAGGCACTAATTCTTATAATGTCCGAAATAAAAGGCTTGTTTTACTTTTAAATGTATTCAATGTCTATTTTGTTTCATAACTCGTTCTCATATTGACTGATATAATACTGATAAATCATGCATGCCTCTTATAACTTATAATTATATCATATATCTATCGTAATAAGTTTTATAACTAGGTTTGCAAATTAAAATCATACATTTCAATGCATTAGCTTTCTAATTATCTTATTTTTTACTTAAATCGTTTGTGGTGCATTCACTTTGGGTAGCTATATAAGCCATTTTTACCCCCAATTCGTTTCACACCTTTTCCAGTGTGTGTTAGACTTTCCCTCATTTTCCCTTAGGTAAATTTTTTCTTAAAGTAAAGTAAAAGTGTGGTATGCCAAGTCAAATACTTTGTTTTTGGTTCATTATTTAGACGATAGTTAATTTACAATTTACATGGTGAAAGTTAGATTGATAAGGAGTGTGAATGTTATTAATGTTATGATAAATTATATGCACATCTGGAATCTGGACAGTGCATTTCTGGTTTCTGTAGGCCATGGGATCGGTATTTAGATAATTTTTTAGTTGTTGCGTGTGAGGAACGTGTCAGGTTTGTAAGTTTGTAACACGCATTTAACATGTGTATAAATTAAATGTTATGGTGTATGAAATGCCGAGTATTACTACAGATTTTCAAAAATTTTATTAAATATTGAATGAAAGCCAATACTTCATGTAAGTTGTAGCAAAGTAATTTCGACTTAGTAGACGTTGACCTTAAAATATGATTTGTGATGCGTAAACAAGTTTAGATTCAGAAAACCAATAATATTGAGCTAAAACGTCCCCTTTTCAATGATGTTCCAAAGATTATTTGCGACCTGCTGGTGCAGTGGTAGTTGTAGCTGCTGCTGTCGTAGTTGCTGCAGCCGTTGTCGTAGTGGCTGCACCGGTTGTCGTAGTGGCGGCTGCAGTTGTCGTAGTGGCTGCACCTGTTGTCGTAGTTGCTGCACCGGTTGTCGTAGTTGCTGCACCGGTGGTCGTAGTGGCTGCACCGGTTGTCGTAGTGGCTGCACCGGTTGTCGTAGTGGCTGCGCCGGTTGTCGTAGTGGCTGCGCTGGTTGTCGTAGTGGCTGTGCCGGTTGTCGTAGTGGCTGCAGCAGTTGTGGTTGGGGCAACTATAGGTATCATTTAATGTAAAAAAAAATTGTAGTTTCTTTTTTAAGTGGATAATTAAGATTAGTGTGAACGTGGACTTTTTATAATTTAAGCATCATGATTCCCGTATCATGGCATTACGGACTGCGATATATGTAACTAATATTCTTTTACTTTTAATCTGTAGATTTGAGGCTTATGGGCCATGGGTACACTCAGTTGACACTTTGACTCTCATGCACTGTGGCACTTTTACCAGTCATATAGCATGAAGCCGTACTATCTATAAATACTAAATGATCTTCATGTTGATTCGAGTTTGAAAGTACCTACAGTAAATTCTATACATGACGTTGATAAGAAAATCTGTTTTTTTTTGTCCCGATTGAAAAAAAGCAAAGAAAACAGAATTATTTTGTTACCAATTGTACAATCGTAATAAGGCTCTTTGTTGAATCGTTTACAAACACAACGCTTGTTAGGATTGCTTGGAGGAATCCACGGAGATCCAAAGGGACAATTCTTTTTGCTAGCTGTGGTAGTGGCTTTAGTGGTTCTAGCTGTAGTTGTTCTTCTAGTCCTTCTCGTTGTAGGCGATACAGTAGTAGCTAGAAGTGTCATTAATTTTTGCCATTTTCAGTTATTATCCTTTGAATGCTTATATAAATGAGAAACCAGTGCAAAACATATTTACCTGGGGCAGCAATTTTTCTGCAAATGTATCCACAGTGTCCCCAGCATGAACAATGAAATCTTTCAGGACTTGTCTCGTCATACGTGTGTCCAGAAGTACAATTTAAGTTCGGAATCCCTTGAATAGTAGAAACAATTTGTAGTTCTATAAACTCTCGGTTAAACAGAATAAGTTTAAATTGTATTTATAAATACCAACTTACATTTATTTGGCTTTTGGACTTGAGGATGTTTACAAGAAGTAGTTCGAGTAGATGAGACATTTTCTGCGAAGCTAATTGCGAAAATTAAGAATATGAACTGTAAGCTAATCATTTTGTGGTTACTTAAGGATGTGTTCAAGGAAAATGGGCTAAAACATTACATTACTATTGGCTTATATAATGATGAGAGTAATCATGTTTGCTAAGACGATTAAATCGGGAATTCCTGTTTGAATCGTGTTGAACTGATGTCTTTAAAACCATCATGATTTGATTGACATTAAATCGCATTTGAATGCCTAATCACGGAACTTTCAATTACTAAATGTAATTGTTGGCTTTAGTGAGTGTTACTCACTAAAGTTGATTGCTATTAGTGAGTTGTGATGTGATTTGGAAGTATGTAAACATGCTACATTACTGTACTATTATGGGTGTAAATATTCAGGTGCTGATTGTAAAATGGCTGAAAAATTATTAGAGATTCATGGAATCTAATTAACAACCCTGGACATGCGTTTGACAACCTGGAAAACAAATAACTTTATACTCGAGAGTATGAAATTATTAAAGTCATGTTCCTAGTACTAAAGTTCCTAACAGTACACTAGTATATATTTTATATGTGTATTATTGGATTAATAGCATTTTACTGCGGAAGTAGCACAAACAATGGCACGAATTTCTTTTGCTTTAATTAATTTATTCGTACATATTTGTAAATCAGAATTCATTAAGTTAGTATGTTCAAAGTATGAAATTTTCTTTGAGATTATTCTTTTATTATACATATACGTTGACGTTAAATCACATTTGATTACTTACAAGTACGCTAATATTATGTGTACATTATATTATGCCTATTTGTATTGCTTCTGAGAACTACTAAGAATGAGTAATAAGGAGTTAGATAGAACTATTTATATACACTTGCTAAAGTTGTGAATATGCAATAATATGCATTATGGACATATGAATACTGGAATAGTGGTTCCCATTTTTTTTTGACGTACTCCTCTAATATCCTAGGTCGATGGGAAAATTGTAGATATCTGTGGCCTACTATACGAGAGTGGTATTAATAATTACTACTTGAATACATAGAATATAATTCACATCAAACTTCATATAAATGAAATGTGTAATTTTACAATTAGGTGAGACGAAATACTAGTAACAATATCACAAAGTAAATCGAAGAGGTCACCCCTAACTAGTATAAGAGATAGGTGGTGTACCAACGACATGCGTTGAGATGAGAATTTCAGATCGAGAGTAAGAGGATTGAGTAATAGGGAAACTTCAATTATACTTTTCTTTCATTATCTAACAGCTTTTCTTGTAAAATCTTCATTTCTGTAAGGTTATCATTCTTAGTTCCGTTAGCTTTCTTAGGTGCAGCCCAAGGCAGGAGTGTTGATTTTCCAAATACGAGATAAATTAGAGCCCCAACGACATTGAATGCCGCAGCAATAAAAAATACCGTTATCCATTCTTCCCGAATACCATTTGGTGTCATGTAAGCCACAAAAACAGGGCAAAGAAATCCTGGTACATTCCCAAACGTATTACTTATCCCAGTAAGGATACCGGCATATCTTGGTGCTAAATCAAAACAGCTAAACAAATAACCGCCCATCATTGCAAATTCCACAAAGGCTTGCAGAACAGATATTGCCAACATCCCTGGAAGACTATTTGTGCAGGAAAGGAAACCGAGATACGCCATTCCGATAGCTGGACAGATCATTCCTATACATAGTTCAAATCACACAAGCATGAATAACTGAGAATATTTCAATTTGATTCACAATAAATCTAAAGTTCACACCAATAGTATTGAAAATCTTCCTCAGATTCCCAAGCGAACAAAAGTTTTTCCTTCTTAGAAAATCAAAGAGGCTTCCCGAAAGAAAGTGTAATGATAACATCGCTACAAAAGGAAAGGATGAGTACAGACCATTCTGTAAAAGGAAAGCATATTCATCATAAACCAGTATTCTTCAAAATATAAATACATGCACAGATTGTTTGTTTCCTTTATCGTAGCGACTCACCTGGCTTACGCTCATTTTGAGCACCTCTTTCATGAAAGTAGGTAAGTACATTACGAAAATGTAGAATCCCCAACACATGCAAAAGTGTGTAAGATGGATCACGTTGATTGACATTGAACAGACAATTTTCCTCCATGGAACTTTCAGTTTCTGTGATTAGATTAAAACATTGAATAAGATTGATTTATCCCATTGAGATTTGAGATGCCTAGGTTGAGACTTGAGACATGTCGGCATTTTAATTAAAATGTTGTGTGCACGACATAGCACACTATAAGTGGCTAAATTGACTTAATAGTCTTAAATAACAGAATTTAAGTGGAAATCTTTTTATAGTAAAGTTAGTTAGCATATGAATGAATGTATGTAATTCTAAGTAAATGTCCGTACATCGCCTTGTTGAACTGTCCTTGTGCTCTTTAAATATTGAAGTTCCTCTTGGGAAATCCGTGGGTGGTCTTCTGGCCAATCGTATATTAGAAAATAAGCGAAAAATCCCCAAATAACACCGTATGCACCTGAAAACGTATATTTGTAACATGTAAAAATCAAACATTGCTGTTGGAGCATAAAATGAGGAATGTTACTGTGAGATATGCTAATGAGATATATACGTAAGTTGGTTTGTTGAATAAAACATGGGCATAAAATTGCGATTTTCCTAAGCAAACATTCAATTTTGGATGATGCTGTAAGTGATGTAACTAATGTGACACTTACCCGTGCCGTAGAATATGTACTCCCAACCAAAATTTTCGCACAAAAAGGCAGAGACAGGAAATATCAGAGCCATTGCAATAGAGAATCCCCCGTAGGTAATACCCAGCAAAAAGGATCGTTCTGTTGGAGGAGACCAATTACTTGCCATCACATTTATACACGGCAATGTAGCTCCCTGTGGAATTTATTCCTTCATAATTTATACTCTTTAAAACTCTATGCATTTCAGGTACCTACACATAAAGAATACTTTACATACATGTGAGAATCCTTGTATCAATCGGATACCAAATAGATATTCCGGTCCTTGCCATGCTGCAAAAGGGCTTATCAACGACAAAAGACTCATAATCCCTATGCTTGCAATCAAAGCCTTTTTCCCACCGAAGCGGTCAGATATCCATCCACCGAGTATCTAATTATTTTGTTTAAACAAATTATTTAAATTTGGGATTTCATTTAAGGTATATGCACTATCCAAACAACTTTTGATACCAAAACATTGATTCTGTAATTAAGGCTTTCATAATCGATTACCTGAGTAAAAATAAATCCATAGAAAAAGGCTCCTAAAACATTTCCTTGAGTTTCTTTCGACCATTCGAAAACACCCTGTTTAATTTCAAAGTTTAAATTAAAATACATTTCATGGGTATTCATTACATTTTGATTTATTGTAAATAATTTCACACAGCCGAGCCTACCTTACCTCATAAACTTTATAAGCTAAAGTCCCATTGTCATTGCCACTCGTACTGACCATTTTACATTCCTCATATCCACTTACAATCTCTTCAATAAAGCTTGAGTTATAATCCCTTACGTCATCATCCACTAAAGAACTGATACCATGATCGTGTACAAATGAATCTGAACTATTGGTATTAAAATCGGCAAGTGCTGTGATATTTGGTCTACGCACCATGCAAACGAGAGCGAAGTTAATGTTTAGTCTTAGGAACATAAAACTAATTGTGCACAGAAGGCCCATAATAAAAAAGTTAAGACGACATGACAAAAGTAGCGGAGCTGAAAAAATCGAAACATTTGCACGTTCTTATTACATATATTCTGGATATACAAAATAAATAAATTTCTTTTACATAGAACTACAACTACGTTCACTGGGACATACCTTTAATGGCATCCGCCGTTTTTGTAGAACCATTCGATGTGTTTTTGGACATTTTTGTCATAGACTAGTAACTAATTACTAATTAGGGAAATCTTCAAAACAGTAAACACAGCAAATGATTTTTGTAATACTGATAATTTTGTCAGTTTAGTTGTATGTAGGTACCTACTGCACAATACTAGACACAGGATCACCATACATGAATATAATATTATGTGACTGTAAGTATTATAACTACCTTCCTGTATGTGGAATATCTACGATAAACTTTTCATTGAAACCTTTATGTAATATGATACTCTGTCTTGACTAACAAAACAATGCTGCTGTAATTCTAATTCTTTCTACCAAAAATATTTTTTGAATCTTAAACTGCATAAATCAAGTTCTTGTATGTGTGAGTATCTTTAAGCGACAGTTGGTAAGGCTGAACACAAACGGAATAACTTATAGTCTGCAATTGATTTTATAGATTCAGTTTCAACAATCGACTCTTGAAAACACCAGGACTTGCACATCCCTATTCTCTCTACCAACTGCAATCGACTAAAGCACTTGCAAATGGAATAATGAATTATTACATCGGAATTAATAAGAACTTAGTACACTATGCTGCAAAAAGGGGAGAGCTAAGCCAGGTATGTCATTAGAAGCATCTGTGTCTGTGTGATGCCTTCATCTCATCGGAAATAATTACATAGCCGAGAGAGTTAAATGAATGTGGCACAGAACGCTGTCTGCTTAAGGTTTGTTTTTCATATATATAATCATTATACATTGCCTAGTCAAGTTCTTTGCTGAAAGTTATCAATGCTTGCTATTGTGTTTTACGTCAGAAGAAAAACCTGATTGAAGAAGAGCATGGAGAGATTCAAAGTCTCAAGAAGAAAACGTTTGCTGCAGTAAATGCACTCGTCAGATACAATAATATAGATAGGCATATAGGAATTTTTGTACTAGTAAAGACTGAATTTATTTAGTAGGTTATAGTTTTTCTTCTGGATACACGGGATGTTCTATAATAATATAAGCTCCTATCAATATACAACAGGTATCAAACCAAATAAGTGTAAGTTATATTATTGAGCCCTAGCCTATAGGTACATAGAAATAGCGTGACGGTTGCTGCATTACCATTTATTGTCCAGGACTTTTGGCTTTAAACGTTTGCCATTCACTTGCCTAACAGGCTATGGAATATTCATGTAGGTAAGACTGCCATTTGAAAGGTTCTTTTATTTGACAGTATGAAATAAAAACCATTCCAGAATCAAGGTCACCGATGTAACACTTGCGACAGTAGCATCATCATAATGTGCAAAACTAATGTTTAGCACTTCAGGACTCACTCATAGATTTCTTGTGTAGTATCTGCCTTATTTAGACTATGTGGTCATCACTGAGAATTCTAATTTTAAGCAATGCATGCAAAAATAGAAAAACGTGGAGTTGTTTTTGCTGTGTCTGTATGTGTACACACAAAATGACAATCTTTAAACCTGAAGCCAATTCATACATTATGCACTATTCTTTATAATGCATTAAGAGCATGAAGTATTGTGCCCTTATAAAACTGCCTGGAGACTGAAATCGTTTTTTTTAAAGATTACAGACAGTTTTAGACCTGTATATGAAAGAAAAAAAATGCTTAATGGAAAAACTCAATTCTATTGTACTAGATTAGCAATAAAATAGCATTGAAAAAGGAAAATAGATAATTAAATTAATGGCGAGAACCACTAAGTATAATCTAATTATTATGTAGGTTAGTTATATTTACATACGTGCACACGCGAAAACTCTTATCAACTTAGGAGATGTTTACGAAGATTACTCCTAACTACTTCCCATGTTAGACCTTTCATTATCTTGCTACGGAATGAAACGCTTTCATTGCTACAGAATCAGATAGACACTACTTATGTAATGGCTTCAGTTTCTTGTTACGTTGTTATTGCATGCTATACTCAGCACTAGCACTACAAACTACGAAAATACTGAAAAAGTACAAAATGTTATACTATTAATTCGGTTACAAACACAATTATAAATTTTATAATACGGTAACAGACGAGAGGATAATAATTACATGCTTTGGAAAACACGCTATGCGAATTAATGAAGTTGTTTTCGTCCATGAATTAAAAAGGCATATATTTTGTTTCATTACTATATGCTATAAATTGTGTCTGTGTATACACTATACACATAGCAGTTATATTATAGCAGTGACATGAATAACCTCCTTTAGCATCAAGAGAGTTTTTTTTTAATAGTATTGAATGATATTTTTTCCACTTATAAGGGTAGCTGTAGATTTCAAATTCTAAGTAGTACACAAATTAATGTTAACAAATGCTCAATAAATATTGATGATTTATTGCTTTCAGGGTGATAAAGAATTAAAATCCTTATGTCAATTGCAAACACGATTATGAATCTGAGTTTATTTTTCTCATACATCAAGCATATACTAGATTTCACCATCGTAGGATAACAATAGTAGAACTGCCACACATTTACTACATCAAATGTCATTGACGAATTTGTTGTGTATTTGCTGTAATGAAATTAACTGGCGGTTACAAATTTGGCATGCCCCAAGTTTTAAGATGTTCTTCGTTTGCATTATAAAATAGATCCCAGGTCCAGAAATAATTATATGCTGCCGGAAGTGAACAATACCCCGGTTGAGATTGTGCTATAGTATAAATGATATAGGTAAGCCTTTACAGCAAATGCAAATAAATGTGTGTTGAATTTGTATAATCGTATCGATTCAATAATGCTCTCAATCTCAATGCCACATTTTTACTTTCTGATTAGGTACCAACTACGCATTGCCCTTTAGAACTGAGGGGTAAAATCGACTACCAATAATAGGATAAGAAAAGGGAAAGAACTGTTATCTCATGTCTTTCCTGTAGAGTAATTGCATATTCAATTTCATTATTTTGCTGATAAAGCTCTAATTATATGGAGCGAATGATGTCGGCAAAAATACTTTGGTCGGATATTTGCTATCATTAATGTCAAAATGCTTTGGATATTCTCGTCTGTATCAACCCCAAAATTTTAATGCGCATTAAAATGAATGGGTCCATTAGAATCGAACCCTATTTTATTGTCAAGCAAATCAAAGAATTATACGTATTTCAGTCGATCATGGTATAATAACTCCTTTCGAAAGAATTTAGGTATAATCACACTATCAAACACAACATTCAGCAGAAATTTTTACAATGGAGCTTCCCGGTGACATTCCGGTCGTGGCGTTTGATGGTGTACCTACGAATATTGGAACTATTACTTTTTCTTTATCATGGCATGCCTGTTTAATAATTGAAAACCATAGATAGACTCAAAAAAAGTTCAATTACGATTTAGTAAAATCTACTATTGCCAGTATTGCCACTAACTACTCCTTTTAATTAATCATAAAAACATTTCTCATGTGCACTAGTGCAGTGCTCTGAAAACAGATACCTCGTTAGTCACTACCAATTGCAATAATAATAGTCCAATGTAGCATTTCTTCAAATAAATATTTGCCACAGAAGATTGGTTGTACTCGATATAACCTTTACCCTTCGTATTATGTATCACTCGCTGCAAAATGAAACATTGCTACTCTGAATAAATAATATTAAAGGGGGTTTTGTGAATGTAAAATGTAACATGAAATGGGCACTACTAATACAACTAGTAAAAAATTCTAGGTAATAAGACCACAATTTAATTCATATGTTTACAGTTTTCTCAATAAAAATTTTGGTAGTCGAACTCTTGTATGATATCGTTGATATCTTGTATATCCGTAGATACTAATAGACAGGTGGTTCGGGTTCTTTCATTTTCCGGTCTTGTTTCCAACAAGCTTATCTTTAAACCATGAAGTCAAACAATGTGATAGAACTTTTGACACATCCAATTTGAAAAAGAAAGGCAGCCCCTATTATTATGATAATCACAGGTTAAGCCACTACTTCTACAGTTTTCTGATTTAAGTTTCCGAGAAAAAGACATAAACAAGCAGTGTAGTACAGGGTCAACTTGTAGTACAGGCGTCCTCTTCATTATTTAATGGAATCGTATGAGCAGGAATTGAAAAATTTCAAAAACATAAGAGAACTGTACTAGTGAGTTCATATTCATAAATTCGATATTCATTGCCATTACACGATTTCAACTTCAAAATTTCAAACTCCCTATCATTTAAAAAACTGCATATTCCGTTGTTGCGAAATTCAAAATTTACCAACCAAATGTATATCCTACAGCTACGTTTTCACGTTGCATTTGTTTGAATTTTAACAATGATTATTACCGATACCACAAAAGTGCTTTTCATTTTAATTGTTAAGTGGGGGAACTTCTTGGGAACCGTCCCAATGCGTTACAATGGCAAGAAACAAAGAATTTTTTGGGATGACTCTAAATCGTACCAAATAAGAAGATTCATTTCCCTTTCAGGTCAGGTCGCATTGTGGTTACTTTATGTGTACAGATTTATTGTAGAAGTACGTACGTATCAACGTACGGCTGTACTTTTGATAACTATGTGTTTGAGCCTTGCATTTGGAATGCCTCTGATTTGTCAGTTTCCAACATATTATCACAAAGATATCATGCTAAATATGATAAATGGTGTACTATTTTCATATGTACCGAATTTTCAAGGTAAATATTATTAACGACTAAAAACGTCGATTGTTTGTCGAATTAACTTTTAAATGCATGATCATAGAGTTTTACAAATAGTAATGGATGATTTCGAATAATTTCTTTCCACACAGGGAAATACATGCTAAAGGATGCAAAGAAAAAAATGTTTTATATTGGTGATATCTTCACGGGCTTATGGTTCTTTGTAGCATTGATTCATCCGTTCTTAATGGTTATCGCGGATAGATTACTATCAGAAGAACCCTTCAGTGGTATTTCTGCTTTACCTGAACAATATCGCTATAATATTGCAGTAATTATCTTCGTTGAAATTTTCGGACTTTGGGTTAACTGGAGCTATTGGGGATTAAATAGCGTGTATGTATCAGGGGTATCAATGCTCTACTTTGCTACAGCCAGAATGACTTCCGAAATAACGTAAACACTGTATTCATAAAAAACCTTCAAAGCTTAATTGTGATTTTTTAAGGTAACATACTAATTCCTCCCGAAATGCGATTCCTCCCCTCTAGCAATTCGTCCCCGATGCGATTCCTCCCACTGCGATTCCTCGTCCTGCAATTCGTTCCGCTGCAATTCCTCCTGTTGCAATTCCCCCACAGCTGTAATTTCTTCCGATTGTAATTCCTCCCGGTACTTTTTAGGGTATATAGAGAATTATCATTAGGAAAACGAAATTGGCCATTACTCCCGACAGCCATTTGACGGCCCGACGCAGCAGTGTCATCGAGAGTAATGATTTTCATTTTCCTAATGATAGTCCTCTACTCTTAAAAGTGCCGGGAGGAATTGCAATCGGGAGAATTACGACTGGAAGGAATTGCATCGGGAGGAATAGAAGCAGGAAGAATCGCAGCGGGGAGGAATAGAAGCAGGAAGAATCGCAGCGGGGAGGAATAGAAGCAGGAAGAATCGCAGCGGGGAGGATTCCAGCAGGTAAAATCGCAGCGGGGAGGATTCTAGCAAGTAAAATCGCAGCGTGGAGGATTCCAGCAGGTAAAATCGCAGCAAGGAGGAATCGAAGGGGGAGGAATTCCTATTAGGGAGGAATCGCAATTGGGGAGGAATGCACATAGACTGACTTTTTACGAGTAGTACATGTTAATGAACGTATATAAGAATATAAAATGCAATAGATGAGTTGATCCTAGAAAAATCATTTTATGACAATACTTTTGACTTTATTTAGATTGAACAAGAAAAAGTATCATACCAAAGGCATTTTACGGACGGCAGAAAATATAACCCACACAAGTCGATGTTTGCAACTGATGAACAAACTTATGCTTGATGCAAGCAAAGAAAGCTTGGCATTTATTCATTTTTTTGTCAGCAGAACAGCTCTACTGCTAAACGTTATTTTCATTCGCTACCATAATAAATTGGGCATGGCATTCAATGTTGTTCTCATTAGTTACGGTTGGCCGATTTCCGCTATGTGGTTTGTTGCTTTGAAAGTGATGGGTCACTACCACTCACAATCCAGAAGTTGTATTGCCTCGTGGAAATATTTTGAATCTTCAGTTCCTATTGAAAGTATGTACTTCAAGAAGTTCAAAGAGTCATGTCGGCCCAATAAATTACAACTGGGGGACTATTTGTTAATACGAAAGCGAACGGCAGCTTTATATGTCTTAACAATCATTCGAGGGACAATGCGATCCCTTGTGGCAAGTCAAAAGTTTTAGGACAATGCCATTGAGGCTTTGAATGTTTCCCTACATAAAAGTTTCAAACCTTACCGAAAGTTTACAACAAAAATATTGCATGTTAAATACTGAACCAAACATTTTGCCACAACGTTATTTTCGTAATGTATAAGCACTTCAATACAAATTCATAATAAATATGTAGCAGAGCTTTTAATTCTAGTTTACGCAAAATAGTCAAAATAAAGCTTTGTGAAGATTGTCATTTTACACAAATGGGTCTGTAAATATATCATAATTAGCGAGTTGACGAATCGACTATGACTTTAAAAATGATAGCATTCTATGCATATATTTAGAAAAAAGGTAAGTTTGGCTTTGACATGCTGTGCGCAAACTGGAACTCTCTTTTGACAATTAATAACCCCAATTATCAAGAATTTAACAATAAATACTTTTTTGGAAATTAACGTTATAGATATAATATATACTTTAGTTATTAGCAAGCTATATGAGGACTCTCTTTGGAAATGGATTTATAATAAAATGCTGCTTTATACTATACTCTATATCTATGCAATATATTATGTTCATGTAAGTACTACAAGCTTTAAAGCATATTAATCTCAATATCCGTGGTCTTCTTTTCAGCAACAGAAAATATATTAGTTTTATTGCATCGCTTACAAAATATGATTTTCAAAGAAATGCTTTATGATGTCTTAAAGCTATACACATAATATTATCCCAAATATCACATAGATAGATAGAAGGTACCTATGTTAATCCGTCTTAGTAAAATGAATGATATGGCTGTATTAATCATGTTGCAATCGAATGCTGGAATCGTTTGTGTAGCAGGTAGAATAGTTCCCTATTTCTTCATTCATTACATATATAGGTACAGTACACCTGTTTGTCCAGATTTTTTATAACAGCTATGCATGTAGGTGTAGTTACAAAGGATTTATTATACTAAACAGAAAAGAGTCATAATAAGCATACGGCTGATTAGATAAGAAAAGAGTAGTGGAAATTCTCATCGTATATCAAATACCAAGCAGTAGTGCAGGCACAAAATATTATGAAGAATATATTTCTAACACTACATATAGAGTGTTATAGTATGTGGGACGATGGAATAAAAAGGATTGAATTCCTTTATATCTTAGCTTGCTGGGTTGCATTGCTTGTTGTAGGGTTTCTTTCATTGGTCGACTGTGAGTAGTTATATAATATGTCCATGTGTAACTTTTTATTTACCTGTCTACCCAGTCCAGTTGAGCCAATTGGAGTACTTACCTATCCAGTCAGGTAGATTTAAAGTCGTGAATCTCTCTATTTATAATAATATTATGTACCACCAGGAAAAAAGGTTTTTTACATAACCACAGCCACAATACAGCCCTGAAGTATCTTCTAGGCTAATAATTGTCATCCAAAGAAATTGCTGTGTTTCTTAAAGTATACAATAATATTAATCGAAGAGATACTGTGCGAGATTTTCATATGTAATTCAAAAAAGGAAAATATTTGCTCCATATTTGATGTGTTCTTTAAAGTGAATACATACAACTGACTCTTGTGCCGAAAATGTTATAAAGTATTGTTGCAAGTCTCGATCTCTGTACCCGACAATGTGTGTTTGTTTAAACCGGAACTGGGAAATGACTGGCATTAGCAAAAGAACAAAAAGGAACTGTAGTTGCTGATAAGAATAAAAGCATACCTATGTAAACAAATCATTGAATAGTAAAAAAAATCACAATGGCAGATCCTACGCTACAGACTTTGTGTTGTGTTCAAAACCGTGATACCCGTATGGGAGCGGATACAATTCTGCAGTTCCGTTCCGGTCCTTACAATGCGCTTTGCATTGTGTCCTCTCTGTTAGGAATACTTGGAGCTACCTACCAAGTATGCCTTAGATATGTTTTTGGCAAAAATTTAATATGCATTTAAAATTAGCATAAAAAATTAAGTTGTTTAATTTTCTTTGAAGATTCTTCCTAGAATTAATGTGACACCTAGTCGTAAACCTTCGAGCTCATACCTTCGAAGCCGATATATCATTGTATGGCTAGCTACAGCGGATCTTTTAGCATCTCTAGGTGTGTACTAAGTACTATGCTATTTTTGCTCATCATTTTATGAAGAAACGTTGTTAACGAAGTTTTTTTTTGAATGATATCCTCTTGTAATTAATGTACACATTTTTCTGTTCCATATAGCTGTTCTAGTTAGATCAGTATCATGGATCACATCGAAAAACGCTGGAACAAGCAATAGCAGTACAATGATTATGGGATACAGCTT
>JAAAYG020005281.1:0-27987 GCA_009936455.2 Tomocerus minor
CCCCTACCCCGCCCCCAAATACCGCTACATTGCTACAGCCTGTTTACAACAGTTTATTATGTATCTCTGAATAATGTAATCCGTATCACACTCGTAATAATAATATGCTTTCGGTTTAGACACTACGTTGATTTGTAGTCGGTTCGACGCGATTGTACAATACAATTTTACTCATTTCTGTAAATTACATAATTATTGTTCATTATTGTCCCAAACCGAGGCGGTAATAAATAATCAAAACTATATAACTAAATCTGAAAAAAATCATCTTCTGATCAACGACTGGGCATCCTGGTGCACGTTTTGGACTCATTAACTAAAAATTCGGATGCTTTAGGATGCAACATATGCTGACCTATTTTATTTAAAACGGGATGCCGTTTTGATGTCTATTAGCTACATATGATGATTGCTAAAAATGTACTATTAACCCTCCCTACAACTTCATTTATAGCAATAAAAGTTAGTTTTCATCTCTGCCATTGTATGTAGCCGTAGGTTTTTCTAATTTTATTTTAGTTTTTGTTCAAATAATTGTCAGTTATTTTATTATACGGTGGTAAATGACAAAATAAATTTAATTAGAATGCTTTTGTTGCCAAACACAAAAAGCCTGACAGAATTTGGAGAATTCAATATTATATTATAATAAACGGATTATAACAAGGAAATCTTGGAAAAACACTTGTAAAAGCCATCAGAGCCTTTTGTATGTCTAGTCGCCATCTGAATTTCCTTAAGTTCCTCTTCGCCGAAGTCAAAGTCCCCGAATTTCTGGAATTTTGAGAGATATTAATTTAAAAAATAGAAATAAATGTACTTATAAATATAAAAGTTATCATTTCAGATCCTTACATCGAGTATGGGATAAGCATCAAATGTCCGTCGCGCTGATCGCCCTTCTTTACGCCAACCCCCGCCGCTCTGTTCTCCTTCTGCTTCATTTTCTGATCGGTAGCGTGTGTTTAAAACTGTACAATGCAGTTTCACAGACTCCCCTCTCATCTCTTGCGAAAAGCCTAGAATCCGAATTAAAATTTTATCTCGAAGCGAATTTTTACCTGATTTTTCAAATAAAAGCTAAAATCTCAGAGTATAACAAGACTATCTTCCTAATATACTAAATTAATTAAAAAAAATAATAATATTACATGAATAATAAATAAACAGTTGCAAAACGTATGGATATTGTATCGGAAAAAGCAACGCTCGCTTCCCACTCCTAGAGTGGATGGTGCTTGCCATGTTCCATTGCATTTTTCAATTAGAATTCAAAAACTTTGAACCGTTAAAAACTTTTTTAGTTGACAACGAATACAAATTACTTAATTAAGTAAATTCAGGATTTAGCTACCTAGGCCAGGTCAGGCATGTCAGACGGAAAATTCCAATACGCTCAATGGCTAAAAGCTTCATAGACGAAATGGTTTTAATTTAGGAGCAGAAAATGTTTGCTAAATTCTAAAGTGTCTTAATTTATTCTTGTAATTATGCATTACTAAAAGGAATAGGGGGTGGTAGTATCAAAAAATCTTTGCGATGCAATAAATTAAAAAAAAAAGAATTTTCCCTAACTGAAAATAAGTTTGGAATTACTTGAAACCATTTCATGTTTTTCTGACCTGACTCAACGAAGCGTAGAGCAATAAGGTCGGCAATTTGTTGGATAGAATCCGAATTAGCAGAAGAGTGTGTGTCACATTTTACATACAGGACATCGACAGCCGAAGGGTCGTCGTTCATGCACTCTAATCCTTTCAGACGGAATTTTAGTGGCTGCCCCTTCAGTTTCTCTCTAGATAATAAATTATCACTCCTTAGATATATAATATTTAATAAGAATATATTATATTATTATAGTTTGAACTAATAAAAAATCGACACAAACTATTGAAGGTGCTAGTGCATTTGAATTTTGAGTTATCCAGAAAAAAATACCGTATTTCTCCTTTTAATCCATTTAATATTTCTGCACAAAGTTCACGTTCGCGCTCATCCAGTAGAACCATCACGCAAATTGTGAAATGGACTTTCTCAGGCTCCTGGAAAAGGCTTTCTTCAAAAGCATGACAGGAACTTCCGACCTCACGAAGAACAAGTTGCTAAGGAGTGTCAAAAGAATGTACACCTCATAAATAATACATATATTCATATGATGTTGAAAATGCAACTTAGATTTAATGTCAAAATAATAATATCTAGATTTCTTGTCAAACTCGGATACATAATTTCACTAATAAATACTGTATTAATTGAAGACAGCTCTATTTTAACATAATAAACCAAATGAACTCAAACATTTGTACACATTTAAAAGACATTTAAAAAAAATAATGGGTTCATTTATCTTTGCATCCGTACTTATCATATTTTTCAAAATTGGAAATTTTTTATTGAATAGTGAGATTTAAATTATAGCAATTTTATATACATCGGCAAAACTTTTTTAATAGCGTCGTTTTGGTTGTAAAAAATTGTATTTAAATTAATTTGATGATGTTATATATATTTGTGGTTAGCTTAAGATAATGTCTTACCTTAAATTCTTTAAACTTTTCTACAATATGCGGAGCATTTAATGGGAAACAAATAAAGTGGGTTGCCTCCTTTTTGAATCGAGCCTGCGAAGCAATCGTTTCCAATCTCCTTCTGCAATTAGCTACATCCTTCTCCTTTTGACCCCTAATGACTAAATTATGTATTTAAAAAAATTCCTACATTCGAATGTTGCACAACACACATTAAATAAGTAAAACATGTCGCAATGTTACTATTTCTTTTTGTGAAAATATTTAATACCTATATGGCCTTTTTCATTTTGTCTTGGAACAACAATTTTTGTGTTTGTTTCATTTTCAATTCGTTTTTTTGTAGCTCCTTTAGCACCAATGATGTGGGGGAATAAACCCGAAGGGATGCAATTAACTTTGGTCTTGTACCCATTCTCAATTTTTTCAATAACATAAGTATCATCCAACTCATCGGGAGCAAATGGATCACCTATAAAATTTCAAGGAAAACAATTGATTTGTGTAAACTTTTCCAACAATTAGTAGGTCAGCAGTTGAGAATTATACAATTGATAATAATTATGTGGCATACAATCGACTTCCATTTCAGGTTCTTGATATGGCGCTAGTTGAACCAGCTCCCGATGTTCCTTCTTTGTGGGGTAGTCATTTTCTATTGCGGGCGTGAAGTTGTGGACATTTTTACAAGGATTCCGCCTGTAGCATCTGTCTTGCACCCAAAACACGTCAGGCTTAGAAACATTCATCTTCAATAAACTGCAAAAATAAATATTATTTAGCTAATCGGAAATAAAATATTATTAGTCCCTCCGTCAATTTTCCTTTCGTTTTCCAGTCGGAATCAATTAGCACAAGTAAGCAGCCTTTTGGGTTCTTTTCTTGGATGTGGCAATAAATCCAAATAAATATTTTAAATGTGTCGCAATGTTGCCACGTGCGTGACATGCTATCATAATTCTCAAAGAGCCCCTAATTAATTGTTTGGGAAACTTAATTTCATATTGTAATGCCTATTTGCTCAATTTATTGTTATCTTATTTCAATTTATTATAATCATCAATCATTAATTATCAACCAACCAACAGAGAATTTTCAGAGTCCGTTTCCGACATAAGTCAATATTTTTATGACCTATGTAGGTACTGAAAAAGTCTTGAGAATAAATCTAAGAATTTGTTGTTACGGATACTGTCTCTGTCTCTTTCCGTTGAGCAATGTTGAAAAAGGTGGCGCGCAATGAGCTCAAATTCAAATTTACTGTAAGCAAAGGGTAAAAATCTTTTTTATTTTATATAGATAAGTTAATCAATGTTAAGCAACTTATTGAGCGTACTTATAATGGAGCCTTTTTGGTATAATTATGATAGTTTTTGGGAAAAAACAAAACTAGCAAATAAAGCATTTGAGTTGTAATACATAACATGTATTCATTTTAAAATTTAATTCTGGTAAAACCATTATAATTAATTTTATAAAATAAGTTGATTTTGTTGTGTTATGTTTGGTTGTTTTTCAGTTTCAATCCTCTTCATCCCTGGAGAAGAGAATTTGAAATAGAAACTGTCGTCATTATCAGTGTCAGTCGCTGCTCCGAAGAATTTCTTTAGAAAATTAGTAACACCATGGAATTTACATTTTGAATGAACAGAAAGTTGTGGATAGTAACATTTGACTCAGAATTATTGTGTAGAGTCATTGCAAAACATACATAGTATAGTATTCTATTCTACTGAAATGGCCGAGCTTCAAGAGTGTTTACTGTGCTCTGAAACTGCAGAAAAGGAGAGTAAAGGGAAGTGTCAGTTTTCTTTGAAAAACCAAATTCGAACATTGTTTATTTTGAGAAAGATATTAGAGATTTCCTCGTCGACATGTTCAGATCTTCTGCTTCGCACCCAAAATAACCCATCCACTTGGTTTTCATGCTGTGCCCAGTGCTATGCAATGGTCATTGAAGCGGAGAATATATTTTCTCAGATGATGAAATTGGAAACGAAATGGAAAAGGATGAAAACATCTTTGGAAAGCAAAGTCCTCGACTGCATTCCTCAGAAAACGAGAAGACAGTCAAAACAGAAATATGGAATTCTGCAATTAATTCGCCAAGAAGTTGTCAAACGTCAGTAAACATAATAATTAGTTATTATTTCCATTTACTGAAGCATAGAGTTCATAATTCTTTCATTTTGGAATTTTAAAACTTCAAAATTAAAAAAAAGGCAGCATTTTAATTTTTGATTGCCTGATTGGATATAATTCCACTTTTACAGTTTACTTATAGACTGGATTTAATTTTAATGATTACACAAGAAGAGCTTTTTCTGATTATTTTAAATAATCGGCTCTTTTAGTCTCTCCAAGATTATAATTACTATCATAAATAACAATCATTCTGAAAAATATTGAATGTACATGGAGGGAATTTTTTAGCAACTAATCAAAATAATCCAAAAACATACGAGAAAGACTAATCTGACCTTTTTTGATTGTTTTGAATTAGAATCGTGGATGTAAATCAATAAGAATGATTTAATTATCCATTTGTTACTAATTAAATGTTACTTTGTTTAATTAGGACTTGCTACAATGAAGTGTCCTGAGGAAAGAACTGAAAACCCATCTTCGCAAGAACCAGTAAGTCCAGATTCTGATGAAGATCTAGTTGAGGATGTAAAAGTTGAACAAGAGGAGTTTATCGAAGACTTTGAAGAACTTAATGAGCAGTATTCACCGATGGATTTAAATTTGCAAAACAGTCCTTCAAATTCAACTGTAAGTAATGTAAACAGAAAAATAGATGAAATCAGCAAGATAGCCGAAGAAGATGATTCGGATTTTGTGCCGTACGTTGTCCGAAATAAATAATAAATCCCATAGTCAAATATGGGATTTCGTTACACGCAAATAGTGATTTTGAATTTTATTTAAAAATATAAAATGAAAAAGGGATGGCAATTGTATGTGTCAAATGTGTATATATGGATATTCAAATTTAAATCTATATCATCACGCTCTGCTCTGGGTGTCTTTTTCAAAATGTTGCTATTCTGTTTCTAATGTGTGCAATTTGAAATCGGTTTTAAAAATTGCCTTGTCTATTATCTATTATCGGAATTTGTTCAATCTTCTATTGATTTATTATTTACGGGAATAAAATCTTACATTTGACACATTGGAATTTGCACAACTAGGCTAAAGTTAAATAAAGTTAACCATTACAGAAAATATGATAAAGTTATTTCGACTGTTGACTTTCAGTAATTAGTTATTGTAATAAAAGTGTTGGTTTGATTATTGTAGGTCGGAAAAATCGGATGATGACTACACTCCAAAAATCGTCAAGACTCTGACTCGTTCATCTGGCTCTCGAAAGCGTCAAAAAGCAAAGAAGTTGCAAGGTGGTGACTACCGCTGTGAGAACTGCCCCAGCTCTGCTGGCTACCCAACTCTGCTGAAGAAGAAAATTCACGAAGCACGATATCATGGTGGGTTAAGTATATGTTACTCAAATCGCACAAAAATAATTTACTGGGCTAAATAAATTACATTGGCCTGTTATCTTGCAATTGATTAACTAATTTACATTTCTCTTGACTAATTTAATTTGACGATTAGGTATAAAGCATGAATTCAAGTGCCCATTTTGTTGTAAAAATCTATCAAGTGGATCCACTCTCCTGCGCCACGTCAAATGCATTCATCCAAATAACACCATTACAGATATAGCTGAAGATGACAATGTTCTTCCTGGTTAGTGTACAGTTTCATTGGAGTACTTTAATTTTCAATTCTGAACCACTGTATAATTATTACTTAATTAAGTCATGGCACATAATAATTAGCAAATAACCAAAGTTAGTTCACAAATACGCTAGAAATAATTCCAAATTAGCTATGGTCGAATTAGATATTTCCAAAAACATTTTAATAAACTGTATTAAAACCTTTTAGGCAAATCTTGCTGTAGAAAAACGTTTATTATTTCCTAGTTTCCATTCTGTCATTTTTGTCGGCGGACGTCCATATAGCCTTTCTGAACTATAATTAATTTTGTGCTAAATATTTTAAATCCTTCCATGCTGCAATCATTTTCAGAAACATTGGAAGAGAAATATTATGGTCTCAAGCGAATTTTCAAATTGTCATGTTAAATGTTTCTGAAGATGATAACAGATAGTTATCGAAAGCTTGAATATTATAATTTCTCGTTCTCATGCCGTCAAGCAGAGCAGAAGTTAGTGCTGGACGGGGAACGGCTGATTTTAAAATGTTTCATGTTCTAAAAATTACGTTAAACGATAGAGCATTCTTAAAATATTTATTAAGGGTAACAGCCTAAGCAATTTATTAGCGAAGAAAGAAAGGAAAAAAATAAATTAATTAGAGATTAAAAACTTAGCAGCCCTACTCCAATTTAATAATCAGTAATGAGTAATGAACGTTGATAGGAACTTTGTCTGTTTACCATTCTTAATTGCAGATATTAAACAACACAATGGATATAACGGAACGTGGGAGTCACAAATTGTGGATATTAAAGTGGAGAGCGAAGAAGAGAAAAAAACTCCCCCGAAAAACCGTGTCTGGTAAGTACTTACTACACTTTCTTAATTAATTTTAAATAGCAACTATAAATAATAAAGATGATTAGGGGCCAGCTAAATTATTCATTTATTATTTCAGTAAATCAAAAGGAAAAGCCAATAGTGTCAAAAATGTCTCTGCTAAAATAAAATGTGAGCACTGTCCTAAACTCTTCGTTAGCACTGACTCAATGAAATTTCATTTCAATCTAGTTCATGGTGAGTATTCGATAAACAATTTAATTAACTAGCACATTTTATTTATCCTAAAGCATCTCATGTGCATTCAAAAGGACTAAATGTTGGACTTTTCATTATTTGAATTAACTTTTGCTATCTTCATTTTGCCCCACATTAATATCTTGAGACTTGATTTTCATTATTTAAAAAACTTAATTTAATAATTTACACGATCGAACTTTCTGCTATTCCCGAAACTTTTTGCTTTGACTGTACTATTGAATATTATCAGAAAATTTTGTCATCACTGGCGTGGCACGAATTTTTCGTAAAATATTTTGGAACAATATTGACTAATATTGTTTTCGGTCAAAATTCCCAACATTTTCAAGATTAGCTATAACATTTCAACATTAAATTTCAGCCCTTCCCGAAACTCAGTTCTGGTTATGCTTATAAACTATTTAGCACAAAAGTGAAAATAATGCATGATTATTGTTTCGTTTAGCTGACGTAGAAAAGCTCCCCTGTCACCTTTGTCCAAAAATCTACGTTACAGCCGGTCGCTTAGCTCGCCACCTCAAAATCATTCATCATGTCCAAGGACAACAGGCTAAGAGAAAGCCGTCTACGAATTCCTTTGTCAGCTGTGAACAGTGCAATAAAAATTTTAAAAAGCATTATTTACCGATGCACATTTCAGTCGTTCATCGAAAGGAAAGGTAAGAATAATGTGTTGAAAATATTCAATTATTTAAATCCCTATCGTCTACTTTGGTGTCTGTTATTACCAGAGACAGAAAAATCAGGCAAAAACTTATTTTATACGCTTAGTCTGATCATCCTGAAAACTCAGATCTTAACGAATCACATAATAGGCTTTGCAATACTGTTTAAGGCATAATAGTATCTTGGGCATGTCATAGTCATAAACTAAAGTATGAATAAAAGTATTAAGCAATTATCATTTAGTTTATAATGGGGTTGGTAGTCTAGTCGGTAGCTACTAAACTTGCATATATTTTATGAATTCCCTATATTCTTACGCATTCAGGATCATTTCAAGAGAAATTCAATGTTTCCTCAAGTACCCCAAACGATGTAAGCCTATCGAATAATATTTCTCAGTTCCTTTCAGCCTACACTGAAAATCAGTTCCAAGACGTAATACGATCTTGATAATTTACGCTTTCCATTACGAACTCCATCAAACACCAAACACTTCAAATTTTTGTATCTCTAATTAATGCCGTGGTCGAAAAGTCAGTATTTAGTATTTTAGAATTATCAACCTGCTCCTAAATTTCAGTCATTTCTGTCTACCTGGCCACTTTGTATTTCTGACAGATTTAAATGTTTGAATAATTTGGCAGGAATTATATCTGTGAAAAGTGCCCAGAGTCGTTCACATCCACGTCGTATTTGCGCTATCACCAAATCAAGGTGCACGGTTTGCACGGAGAAAGGCCCAACAGTAAATTGGAATGCAAGGAATGCTGTAAGGTATTTTCAAATCCCGCAGGCATGAGGATTCACGTGGCGACCATTCACCGAAAGGAGTTCAAACTCAAGTGCCCCATCTGCGGGGTGGGGCGGTCCGTGCAGAGCCAATTGGACAAGCACATCATGTCGTCGCACACTAACAATCGACCCTACCGCTGCACGCTTTGCCCGAAGTCGTACATCGACCAGCACCGCCTCACAGTACACATGCGCACACACACGGGCGAAAAACCATTTTCCTGTTCCATTTGCGCCAAAAGTTTCCATAATCGCACAAAGTTGGGGCGCCACATGAAGAATGTTCATTCCAGGGAAAATCTGTTCGAGTGTGACAAGTGCCAAAAGCGATTTCCCTCCCAAAATTACCTGACAGTCCACAAATACCACGCCCACAACAATCGAAAGAGAATTCGAGCGGAGAGGAAACTGGCGGGAAAAGAAGAATTGGAAAAGGCGTTGAGTATCACTGCCAAAGCAAACCCGCCCCCCTCCGATAATTCACTTCAACAGAGGAAACGGACTGTAAATTCTTTTCGTGTGAAATTAACTGAGCATTGTAAAGAGAGCAGCACTGCGGAGGAGACGGGCGATAATAGACAACTAAACATTGACAATGTACCTGATATTATTAATTTTGATAACGCTCCTGTTGGGACTGCATTTAGTCCTGGTGACATATAATCACCCACTATTTAACTCTGAAGATAAACAGTATTGTATTAGTTGAAATCATTTGGACAAGTGTGATAAAATAGCATATTTATCCTTTATAATTTTAATTGCAATGCAGTCAACGTTCGAATTGGGTTTATATTTTATTATCAGATTATTACGTAAATTATGTTCATCTCCTATGAAGTCTAGCTATTTAATGTTACAAAATAAATGGAAATATGATATTATATATGACGTCTACGATACTCTCATTAATGCAAAATGTTTTTGCTTCATCATTGCAAGAGAAAGTGCTCGTTATTATGTTTGCATTACATAGTTATCAATATTGTCATTTAGAAAACGTTCTCACAGTTAACCTAGTGCCCACGCACAATCATATACCTCCCTACGCTACTGATTTATGCTTTTAATCACAAATCAGTATGATTTACTTAAAAGTGTGTTCGGATGGACGTATATATTTGTGTTTTATATATTAAACCTTTGGGTTTCGTATAGTCTAGTGTCTCGCGTCGCAGAAGCACGGCTCAAAATTTACGGGATGATGAAAACTTTTCAGATCTACACCTCTTTGTTATTCAATTGACAATAGAATGCGTAATTCACCAATTTATTTTAATAACGTGCATAAAGCAATTTAGTTTACAGATTTAGTTTTGAAATAGCATTAATTAATGATACTAAACATTTATTCCTCGAAAATAAAATTATTAATTTAGCAATGCAAATTCGTAGACTTCGTAGACTATTACTATTAGACACTCCACTTTCTATAATAACTCAATTTTTTCAAAAAACGTAGACTACTAAAATTTTGGATTCAGATTTTTGATATTCAATAAGTTTCTGTATCTGGAAGCCTCAAATGTTTCTCCAAATATTCCACTATAGGATGCTTTGGCCACTGATCCGGAGATACGGTGATTTTTTGATGCACCTTTCATATTATACTCTCGAATCAGAAAAAAATGAGAAATATTACATTGTAACTGTTAATTTTCTGTTAAAACATTCCAAGGGTTCAAATACACATAACAATCATACAGTCAGGTCGGTATTCAAAATTTCAAAATTAAAGGCGTTGGTGCCTTATTTTCAAAAATTAATTTGGAGAAATTATCTTAATCAAAGAAGTTGGAGTAATAATTAGATTCTACTTGTATATGTATTTGCTAATCTACAAGAAGTATATATACATTCTTTACTATAAGTATTTTGGCTAGTTCTCATTTTCCTTCAATTGGAGTCACTTTCAGGGCCCAACAAATTGAAGTATGAAAATAGCGAAATCCTTTTCAATCTTCTGGTTCCAAATTTAAACCCCTAAAAAGTAGAAAAAACGCGATATTGTAAAGTATAAATTTTTTATATATTTTTATACTTTATATTTGTGTAGTTGTATTGTTATTTATATATTGTTAAAATAAGTCATTTGACGATCAGGATGCTACAGTAGTGTTGGAATGGAAAGTTGAGAAGTATAGGGGAAGCCTAATTAATTTTCTGAAAATAATATTGGAAGAAAGCATATAAATGGTCATAGGAAAAAATTCGGACGAACATACAGTCAAAAAATGTAGGATTTTTTACACTACAATACATATAACTTTGCGTTATGATGCTTTCAGACCTTGTTTACATGTATCATTTCCATCAATTTTTGTTTCACTAGCTACGTGATCTACGACACTCATGAACATGAATGTCGTAGATTACGTATATGAAAAGAATTGAAAGCAAATGTCTTTGGCTTGAAGAAAAGCTTGTACAGTTTTCCTACGCAAAGAAATATTTTACGGCAGGAAAAATTGAGCTTTGATTCCTGATTTTTGCAACTAAAAAGTTATTATCCACCGATTTTCTAATCTAGTTCATCATTTTCTTACTACATGCAACAGTTTCTTTTTTAAATTTTCGTCAAAAATTTAAGGGTCACGTTAGGGAGTTTGGGAGAATTGGCATTGTAATTAAAGGGCCCATGACGAAAAGTCGCAATTTCAGTTTCCTTTTTGGTTGTCAAGGAAATTGAAATTTTAGTACACAAAATGTTTTGTATAGCTTCTTTTTCAAGAAAATCGAAATTGCGACTTTTCGTCCTGAACCCTTCAATTAGTCTAATTAGCAATTTATTTCAGGAAAATTTTAATTAGCAATATTAAATAAAATAACGAAATATTGAAGTATTAGAACTTAGGAATGCCGAATGTCGATAAAAAAAATTCGAAGAAATTTGCACGTTCCTAGGTTCTAATTCTACATTTACATGAGGATGGAGTTGTCTTAAAGAACAACTTATTTTTTAACAAAATATTCACTAATTGTTATGAACGTACTGAAACTGAGAAGAGGAAGCAGCCGGTGCCGAAATTGAGGACTTTGGAAATCCAAATTCATTGCATCGAGCTGATAATGCCACAGTCCAATACTTTTCTTCGAATGGCATTTCGTCATCCTGGTAATTGTTGCAGTTATCTTGAATACCCATCAAACACATTGCATTAATGTTAACTACATATTTTCCATTCATTTTAGAATCTTAATCGAGAAATTGTGTGCGTTAGGCAAGAATTTGACAAATAATCATAAATTCTCAGGCTCGTTCAAATAACTTTCCTTGAATCACTGCTGCAGATCATGTCAACTGATGCTTAAAGAGGAGCTTTCGGCTATTGTCATTGCATTTGTGGCTAAAACACTATCCTAGGTGTCCAAAGAGCAATTTTAATAGCTTATGAATTTCGATAATACGTTTGGCTTCTAAAAAGTAATAAAAAGCGCGAAGCCCATTATTTGTCCAAATGTGATTATATAGCGAATGAAATCCAAGCAAATTTCCAAAAAGCACCAAAAAGTATGGATAGTTTGGTTATATCATATTAGGTTAGGTAATTTGCTTGGTTTTTATTCACTCAGTAATCACATGGAGATTATTTGTTAGTCTGTGTCTGCTCTGTTTGAGTTGATTTCTATAACTTTGGTTCTAGATTGTTCTACTTGTAGGTTGTAATCAAACCGTTTTTATTTCTATGTAATTACTAATAGCAACTGGAAATTATTCAAGAGCCAATTACACGAATAACATCAATATTTGGAAAATTGCTAAAACTCACAGTTGTACCACTCCCTAGCAGGATCGTCTAATAAAACAAAATAGACAAATTACTAAGATCAAAATTATTCCAAGAAATTAAGTGGAATTTGTAAAGATGCTGCATTTGTACCTGGTTCACAGACCACCCACTGCCGCATATATTCTTTACAAGATTTTGCTTTTAAGTAGTAGGTACGGTTGTTCCAGGCCATGTAGACGCAACTTTCAGGTTTCACAGATGAAGGAGGGACACCACCTTCCCAGATATCGTCTTTCGGAAATATTCCTTTTAGATTTCGCCACTTACCTTGGAAATTGTGAATATCCACCCATGCTATGGACATTCCTGGATTGTCATCTGTTATCGGTACTCGGAGTCTCAATTCAGCAAGACCCTTAAGGTCTTCTTTGTCATTGATGTTCACCACATTATGTCCTCTGAGTCTGCAAGTTTCGGCCGTTTGGTACCAATTCATCTAAATATTATATCAAAGGCGTTGATGGTCACCTTCCACATATCATTTTCATATCTACCCGATTTGGTAACGTTAAAACCCACTGAACAGCGCATTATTAGAAAGGTAGGGTATGGGCAATGGTTAATATCTAACCTGTGTGAATCGATAGAGCTTTATATTTTGGTGCATATTTCTGAGGACAGCCACATTGTTGCCACTGTGAAGAGATAGAACCTTTTCATTTTCCTTCTTTCTCTCAGTTACCTTTTAATACGAATAGCTATAGTGACAACATGTAGCGACCTTTGAATGCAGCATTTTGAAACTACGAATGTTAAAGACACTTAAAGAAAAATCTGCAGCAGCTAAGGGTTCAACATGCCACGACCTTTGAGGGTTTAGGGGGGATACAGGAAAATAGTATACAGGATCTTCGTATTAGAGAATTATATGCTAATAGATTCTACTTTGATAAGAACACTTTAATCATGTTCGGAAATTTCCTAATTAAGTCAATTTTACAATATATGTCTCTTGTGTTTGGGGTGTTGCAAGTAACAAGCACTTAAAAATTATGAATGAACAATTAGAACACTTGCAAGACTAGTACTCAACAAGGGGATATGACAGTAAATATGATAGTGTTGCAAATCTAATATCCAGTGACTTAAAGTGGCTATTCATATCTCAACTGTGTGTACCGTACGATGTGTATCCTATATAAATTTATTAAATATAAATTGTTGACAGCTTTCAGGAGATGTTTATCTTCCAGAAAAACCACTCAACTTTTAATACACGGACACCGCTCAATCCTGCATGCTAATTCACTCTCAAAGGAGCGAGTGGACAGGCTAGTTTCCAGTTCCGTGCGATACAGCTTTGGAATTTTCTTCCTAAATATATAAAAGAATTAGTAATGTGACCCCTCTATGAGGGTAAGGGTCAGTCAACCTATAACAGTATCATTTTTTTTAAAAAAAAAGTGTCAAAATAAAAAATAAATAAAAAATAAATTTCGCCGGGTGGTTTTGCGTTGGCCGTCGGGCGGCTTAGCGTCCTGTGGCTTCGCCTAGGGCATCGATTGGCTTCGCGTCTGGTGTCGGGTGGCTTTGCCTCGGGCCTCGGTTGCCTTCGCGTCTGGAGGCTTTGCCTCGGGCCTCGGTTGCCTTCGCGTCTGGTGGCTTTGCCTCTGGCCTCGGTTGCATTCGCGTCTGGATACTAATACTCTTTATATAGTACATGACAAGAAATATCTAAGATTTTTTTTATACTACTTCAATATACATAACTGAAAACTAACCATTATCAGAAAATAACATTACATAATAAGTATTATTCTTACCCCTTGGCAATATAATAACCCTTACCAGAGGGAAAGGGTTAAATTATATACACAAATACTCGTTAATAAAAGCACTTATGCGATGAATAATAATATGTTGTATAGTTGCCTTTAACATTTTTCCTAATTTCAAAATGGTGTAATAGCTTTCTTATAACCAAGACACAACGCCATTTATAATTTTATTTTGGAGTATCGACATGAAAGAAATGTTAGTTCTATCTATCCACACTGGTCAGAAATTTATTAGAAAAACAAGGCATGGTAAGGAAAGATCAAGCCACAAAAATGACTTTACGGCTGTTTTAGTAGGGAGTTTAGCTTGAATTACCTTCGAGTTGTCAATGAAAACCATTGAGAACTAAGTAAAATGAATTCTATATTTCTTGATATTTAACACAGAGGGAATGCCATTTGTGTATTCTAGATTTACTCTTCTGTTATTGCGGGTCTCAGGAAAGCTTTTCCACTCGAAAGATAAGGCAATTAGGGAGAACAATAGCTGGCGTGCCTTTGCCTCGGCTCGATGCCTACTGTCGCTCTGTGGGGTCTTCATGAGGGTTATGGGGGACTATGTGCCCTAGCATGTAATGTACACTGTATATATATAAGTAAGACGTATTGGCTGCGGTGAAACAATGGTTTTGGCTCACAAGGTTTAGACTTTCGGAGTTTAGAGTCTGCGTACGTAGACTTTCGGAGTTTAGAGTCTGCGTACGTAGATTTTCGGAGTTTAGACTCAACTTACTTTGTTTGAGTTTTTGATGAATTGTTTTCGTGCATAAATAAATAGATAAATGGAATAAACGGTTACTAAAAATTACATTCGTCTATTTTGTGTATTTAGGAGGGTTATGCATATACATTTTATGCGTGCATATCTAACAACCCTAAGGAAGTTTTGACATAAAATTAAATACTGCTGTTGAGACAATACAATATAAGTTGCGTAAATTGGAAAATAGAAAAGGGCAAAAGTAACTGGTCTTGTGCCAAAATAGATACTATTGCGCTAATTTAAATACTCTTGCGCCAAAATAAATACTCTTGCGCTAACAAAGGCAGAGGCAAAAGCACGCCAGCTATTGTTCTCCCTAATTTCCTTATCTTTCGAGTGGAAAAGCTTTCCTGAGACCCATAATATAATCTGTTATAAGAGATGAGCACATTCTATGAGGAAGAAGTATGCTCAGGGCGCAGGCCACCAAATATCGGGCCTATTGCAAAGATTTACCCTTACCTACCGTCCAGTAAACATGTTGATGTCTTAAGGACCTTTAATTGATATTTACTGCTGGATCTACCCAAGTCCATTGGACGTACTGTTTCAAGTCATTCTGTGGATATCAACATCCTACGCAGGCCATGAGAAGGGATTTATTTTGCTACTACCGGACCTGGATGTTCCACACGATGTCCCCAGTAGGTCCATACAGTCATAGGTCGGCGCGACCCACTGAAATGTGTGTGAGTGGGCGAGAATGTGGGCCCACTGGCTTTTTAAACAAATGGAAGTGTGTGTGGGGTGGTCGGGATATACTTCAATGAAAGTGGGGTGGGGTTGAGAGTGTCAATGTTTAGTTACGTTGGCTAACAATGTGAGTGTGGACCCACGTTTAAGTCAGTGTGCGTGTGTGTGGATGTGTGTGAGTGTGTGGATATGAGTGCGAGAAAGTTGGTGGATGTGTGTGTGTGGAGCTGAGTGGGAGAGAGTGTGTGGATGTGTGTGCGACAATGTGTGTGAACGTTTAAAAATAGACGGAAGCAACAGAAGTCTTTGAGCAAATCCAAAGGCTAATTCTCTTCAATAAAGGCATTTCTATTAAACTGCATTTGGGACCTAAGTATAAAGGTTTGAAAGTTGGGATATTTCTTCCAAAATTTCAATTTCTTCTCGGAATTTTGATTTTTTCCAATAAAAAGTTTAATTTTTTCTTACAATTTAAATTTCTGTTCAAAATTTAGATTTTTTCTCTATATTTTTCAGAATTTTGAATTGTTTTCAAAGACTCAAGTTTAAGTTTATGTGAGTGTGTGAGTATGCGTGTGTGTGGGTCACTCTTCACTCTACAAAAAGTGGGGTGTATGCGAGTGGGCCTGTGTTCACTCTGCACAAAGTGGGGTGGATGTGGACGGGTTTGTGTCCACTCTATGCAAAGTGGGTGTGTGTTTGTGTGGGCCTGCGTTCACTGTACACAAAGTGAGTGTGTGGTAGTGTGGGCCTGCGCTCACTCCACAAAAAGTGGATGTGTGCGTGTGGAATGAATTTCATGCCGACCTATGCATACAGTCACGTGGTTTAAGCAAAAATAGACAAAAGGTGGATTCGATCCGCCATCTTACTCCTCATTCGGAAAGGCGATGAAAAATAAACTTACTGAAGCATCCTGGGCAGTATCGACTGTGAGTTCCGTACCCGTGCTTTTTCTTATAGTTTTCCGATGATATACATGAGAAACCCACTGTTGGCCTTTGAAGGAATAACCAGAAGAATGAGTTTCATTAAAGCCGGCAACATTAAAATACCCCCTCCGATGTGCTGAATCTAAATTGAACAATAAAATGGTTTGATTGACAATGGTCTGTACTAATAATGTCCTGGTAATTTGGAACTCCGACTTTCTGGTCACCATAATTTCATTATGAGGAATTGAGGATGTTTGAAAAACAATGGTATTAATATGTAGGAATATTTTTATTTCTAATTGATTATCACGCAAGTTACAATACATGGATTACATTGACATTTGAATTAATACATTTTTGAACATGGAATAAGGCTAATATCGGCGATAAAAATGTCAGTCAGTGAATTTTAGCATGAATAGCTTATTTAATCCTTGTCGAAATTTAATTCAGTTAATTTTAGAATTCTTTTAGAATCTTAGAAAAGCTAGGACTAACTCTTGTGTTAAATGGAATGGAAATGTTTATATATATTTAGGCAAATGTATTTTACAGGGATGGGCACTGAACAGATAGGAACTGTGACTTTAGTTAACCTGAGGTTTACTGGTGACTCTAACGAAATAAGTTTTACCTTTGTTGTTCATGTCTATGCAGTGGATTTGGACAGTACTTAACTCTATGAGTAATAAAATCCATTGTAGAACTCCAATCATTGTGCTGAACGAAATGCTGAAATGCCAATAATGGACTGACTGTGAATACACTATGACTTATGTTATTTATTGAAAGTAACAGACACGAATTGGGTTAGTAAAAAAAGAGCAAAACTTGTTCTGTATAGGAATACGACATTTGGCTGTGTGTATGTCGAGTGGGCAATCCATGCATTACGGACAACATTCTGTAGATACATTCAGTTTCAACTTCATAAACGGAATTCACGGGACCGTGTAAAAGTTCTCCCTGGGAATCGGTATATAAATGAAATAACAATAGAATATTTGGATTTTTAATGTGTGTTTTGATAAGATTAACACTTCGCCAGCATTTATAACTAGCCTTGCATTTGTGTGCCTTAGTATACAAACTATTCGAGCATGGAACATGCGCAACATGGTAACAGATACCCCCAAGTTGTCTCTCGCATAAATCATTATCAACCGGTACACACCATAAACCTTTAATAGAGCGCATATATTACTGGTGACACAATGAGCTTAATTTTTATTATTAATTATTTTTGAACGAAATAATTCAATATATTGCTTTAAGACTTTAAAAGTTTGCTATTTTTAAAACTATTCTGTGATTTTAGTTGGCTCGTTGTGGTTAATAGGGATTGGGATTTACATGTATTAATAACACATGTAAAGGGTAGTACTTTATACTCCGAAGCATTTTACATGTATTAATAATACATGTAAATCCCCATGTAGAATTTATTAATACATGTAAATCCCTATGTAGAATTTATTAATACATGTAAATCCCTATGTAGAATTTATTAATGCATGTAAATCCCTATGGAACCACCTTTCTGACTTTTACGTAGATGAAATTAAAGTTTAAGTGTTTTTATTACGAAAGAACCATTTCTGAATTTCTTTCTGCATTTCCTCGGATTTGTCAATTTACTGTATGCAGCTGATCAGATCATTAAAAGATAAAATTGTGACATTTTTCATCGACTTAATTTTATTACTGTATTTACTTCCCTACATGCATCTTAGTATAGCATACGACACTTTTACACAAGCAGGCCTAGCTACTCTGTAAGTAAACATATTATTATGTACTTCCCACACTCTATATTTTACACACCCATGAGGGATTAAACCTTTCCGGACTAATTCCAAATAAAAGAAGCCTACGCAATAATATTTCCCATGTGCTTTCAGCCTGTCAGCGATATTTAGCTCCAAGACGAATCAATACGCTCTTGTAATTCACCCATTCCATGACGGATTCATTCAAAAACCAAGGCCTTTAAATCCTACCCTTTTTTATCTACTATGATTGTCTTTACAAACATATAAAGCAATAAAACGAATAAACCGTTATAGTTATCTATTAGTTAATTTGCTTTGGCATGGATTTATAAAGAGTCCAAAGTTTTAAGTTTTCTATCTGGGCATCTGACCTGAGATTTTCCTTTATAGGGGGTACCGTCATATTCATTTCGTTATCTCAAAGGTCTTTTACATCTAAACCAAATGTGGACAAAATATTTGTCCCGTATACCCGAATCCGTTTATTTGCGGTTTTGACCGTTTTAAAAGTGCCACTATGACCCATTGTTTGACTAACGATTGATTAGTTGCTAAAATGACCTAGTAACAAGCTGCAATCGTTTCGGACCACTAGCTAAAATTATTTTACATGGTATAATTAGTCATTTTTGTTAGTTGGTTAATTTAGCCGGCCATAAATATTTGGTTGTAGCAGTATAAAATAAATGATATTTGAATAATAGAAACAATATTTCGCAACTTATACTGCTGGAAATTAATATGGAAAGAAGAATATGCTCATATATTGCTTCTTAAGATTTTTTGAGTCAATTAACTAGGTGCAATGACAGTTATGGGCGTCGAGCAAGTATTTGTGTGTAGTTGCAAACATTAAAGATCTCCACCGCTACTCTGACTTACATCATTTTTACTAAATTTTATTAGAAATGATAATGTTATAAATTATAACGACTTTAAGTTATTATTGTACAGGCGCTAATAGGCGTCCTTGCATGATCATTGATTATTAAGCATTGTGTCAAATTAATGACTAAAATCAGTTTTTTTTTAAATTGGTATAGAATTTCGTGTCCGGCTAACTGCCACCCGGCAGACTGCACCACGGCTAACTGCCAGCCCGGCTAACTGCCAGCCCGGCTAACTGCCATCCCGGCTAACTGTTACAAAATGGGAGGAGCTATTAAGTTTTGCTTTTCCTGCAACAGCCATCAAATCTCGTTCGTGCCTCTTCTTTCTTTAACTCTGTCATATACCAGGGACGAGTGACGGTGTACAAAGACTTAAGGTAGATCTGTGAGCCAGAATCAGCAAAATCAGCTAAAAAAATTTGTAAATATGGCTTTGGTTCGGATATTATGCTGAGACCAATTCGAGTGACACACAGGTAGGTTGGGGTCCTGGCTAGGACCAGGCAGAGATATTGAAACAATTCATCCCCAGTCGGGGGCCTCCTGGGAAGTAGTAATGTGCAGTCAACTGATCAGTTTTGTGCCAGCACTTTCATAAATACTGGACCAGGTAGAGTTAAATTTCAAAACTTAGCACTGCAAGATCTGAGCCACATATCTCTGAACTTTAAAAATGTATAGCTTGAAATTCTAAGTTTACGAATGGCTTGGAGAAAATGTCCAAACCCGATTTCAAAAATGTTTACATTGTCGATATAGCAAGACTTTCAGCACACCGAGTTCCACAATTTGCGAGTAGATATGCTCCACTGCATGACAGTTACATATTTTGGGAATATTGCGCGCTTTTGTTTTATGCAATAGAATGATCTATTCACTTGCATAATAATATTGTTTACCACATTATGCATTACTTTCATTTCGATCTCTATCTCCTTACGTTACGACACCGATACAAGAAATATTTGAAGTCGAAAAGTGAAAGTGACGATACAACAGAGAAATAAGACGGGCACGTGGTACGATTACAAACTTTATCAATTTTCTCAAGAAATTGCTTCTACTTCAAAGGTCAATTGAAGGAGTGAATAAATTACGTATAAATCTAAAAAGTGACAGTTGAGCTGTAGTAAAGAACAATAATAGTGTCTAATTACATGCTGTCATTTTTAGCCCCTTCTGGGGTGACAAAAAAGGACGTAAGGTGACCATCACCTACCCTCAGAGCCTAGGATTCTCATGGCTACAATGCTTTCGAAAAATTATAAAATTTCGAACATTTATGACGTGATTAATGCCGAAACCTCATCTCACTTTTCCATATAATATTATTATCTATTCATTACAATCTGCATGACAAAGAGTGGCAAATGAAATTTTGATGTAGTATTTTTTGTATTGGGGATTTAAATAGTGTCGGTGTATGTTGTCATAAACTTCCATTTTGTAACTTACTAGAAGTCCGTCACAAATCATATCCGACAACATACAAAATTACTATATGCACGATTGCAGCTTTGTTTTGTAAATAAAACGAAGTTGTTCAGTATTACAGTTTTCAGGAAAGAATGAATTGGGAAAGATAAGGCAATTAGAGGAAACAATGCAAGTTGGGAATTTACTTTCGCTCGGCTTCGTACTTTGCCTCTGTGTGGTCTTCACTAGTGTGAACTTTTAGATCGGGGATTATCGGCCCTAGTATGTGATGTACACAGCATACCTACAATGTAGGTATACAGTGTACACCGATCTGAAAGTTCACACTAGTGAAGACCACACACAGAGGCAAAGTAAGAAGCCGAGCCGAGCACTTCTATTGTTCTCCTCTAATTGCCTTATCTTTCCCAATTCATTCTTTCCTGTAAACTGTAATACCATTACAGTTGCTATACTGACTCAAAATCTCCTAAGTTTTACATTTCTTCCTGCTCTAACAAAATATCCATTTCAATGTCAACTTCCACCTCATCAACAGATTCTGTGTATATATTTTCTTCAGCAACACATACGTTACATATTTCAGGTTCCTTTAAAAGTTCAATTACTGGTGGCGAAGGAACTCTTTTTCAGTTGTGTAATCTATATGTGAATAATTGACAATTATTGGATGGGTGGAGTCTATAGAGGTATGGAAAAAATGTTTTAAGCAAACAGTTCTATCAGTCTTCCTACAATGAAATTATGCAAAATTTTACATCGACTGGTTGGTATCGTGCGTATCAATCTGTGAATGAATGGGCCCATCCAATACATCCGACTGCAAGACACCCGACGCTCATTGTTGAATAAATTTTTGATACCATACAGATGAAAAATAGCGACGGGTGACGGACAAACACGATCTATATAGATCTAGGGATATGCTTATTTATTTTTAGATTAGGTTCGTCCAAAATTTTAAAATAGTGACCGGTATTTATTAAAATAATTTTATAAAATAAATTTTCAAACTTTGGACGAACCTAACCTAACCTAATCTAACAAACATACCCCTAAATCTTTGCACATCGTCACTCGTCACTGGGTTGTGAAAGAGTGCAAGATGGTATGCTATTATGCTTTTTAGGGGCCACCATTTTATTTTAATAACAATGGGCACGAACGAGATTTTTTCAGGTGTTGCAGGAAGAGCAATTAATAGCTCCTCCCATTTTGTGACAGTTAGCCGGGTGACAGTTAGCCGAGGTGGCAGTCTGCCGGGTGGCAGCTAGCCTAACACAATAGAATTTAAGGAGTTTAGACAAAGCGTGTCTTCATTTCGCGATGCTAATTTTCTACTATCAAGATTATGAAACTGTTAGATCCATTGTCAAAACAAATTTTAGTTGAAATCGAATGGCAATAAATAATTTTTTAGTATTATTTATTACTGTTTTATAGCTTACAACAATACGTACCTATAATTAACTAGGTACATGAAATTAATATAATAATGAAGTAACGACGTCTATCGCAATTTTGTGTGTAGAAGCAATGACAATAACTACATTAACGTTTTTTGCTGATTACATGGTGTCTCGGAAGGTTTGCTCATACCGCAGACAAAAGCCATTATTCATGACGTCGTCAGCTGGCTCATCCATGTCAGTTTTCACTCGCATTATAAATGGTTTGGCTGAAGCTGCATTAGTCACATTCATACTCATTTAATGGTTACATTACTAGAAAAGGACGACGGCCATGTTAGCAAGCCAGCATGGCGGCATTGCAATCGTAATCACTAACAGATGAGCAGATAGGCTCTCTACTTTTGTGATATATTTACGAAATCTAACAATGTGTTTTTTCATAAGAACATTGTCGTAGACGACAGGATAATTCTTTATTTTTATTAGCGTACTTACATGTTACTTCTGCATTTTGATGTGGTGCAAAGGTTGAGCCACAGTATCTGTCACTGCCAATACGTCTACTGCCAACTTCAATGACATCGTCACTCATTATAAGGACGTAATCGTTTGTACATTGATCCTGAACAGCCATACGTTGTGATTATTATTATAAAAAATGTTACATCTAGGAAGATTGGGAGAGGCTTTATCCCTCAACCATATATACTAATAATATTGCCAATAATTTTTAATAATAATCTATTATTATTATGACCTTAAATCCAATTGACTCGTCACTAAACTGGTTGTTATAATATAATTCGCAAAAGCTCATGAAAAATCACTTTTATCATTGTTTAATTTACTGACTATGAAAGATAGCAAACCATACCGGCCAAAAATAAACACTTTAGAAGAAAATTAAAAATACGAAATAATAGGTACATGACTATAGATATAAAAATTTGTGTATGTTTTCCTGGTTTTGGATAACGTTGCTATAAATGCGAATGTGATTTTCATATTCAAACTTAAACAATTTTTTTTTAAATCAGTAAGAAATAGTTTTATAATATTAATTCCATTTGTGATCATAAAAAAACTAATTAAGCAAAAGAGAAGTACTGAAAACCTTACGCCAGTAATTTCTTCATTTGTGTTCCTTGTTAAACTAAACGATTTTTTCATATCCTCGTTTTTACAAGCCTTCCACTATAAATCAAAAACATTACATAAGAAGATAACTATTGGGTTACTAATGAACGTATACCATTACTAAATATAACGGTATCATTGGTATAAAACTTAGAATAAGCTGTAAATACAAAGAGGCAAATTAAAATAAAACATTTGTTTCCGAAAGAATTAATTGTGCATGAAGTTTCTTGTGATTCCTTAAGCTCGCACTAAGAGCTTATGGAATCACATATTCTGTCCGTACGTGTATCCGGACGTCAGTCCGTCTTTTAGCACGATAACTCTGGACAGCATCAAAGGAGGTTGACCAAGCTATGCACTGAATAGGCTTTGCATATGGGCTTGTGACGAACCCTGTTGAAAATGAGCGCAATCAGTCCGCAGGTTATCAAGATAACGCGCGCTCACTTATTGCTCATTTTAATAGTCAACTAGGGCTCCGCTACCCGTCACTACGTAACGAACATATCTGCGGTAAATGTAAAATAAATTGTATTAATACAAATATAGTAAGATTAGGCAAGTGGAGTACTTAGTTGGAGTAAGCAATTGGAGTATTCAGGTGAAGTAGGCATGTAGAGTATCCAGGTGAAGTAGGCATGCAGAGTATCCAGGTGAAGTAGGCATGTGGAGTATCCGGGTAAAGTAGGCATGTGGAGTATCCAGGTGAAGTAGGCCTGTGGAGAATCCAGGTGAAGTAGGCAAGTGGAGTATCCAGGTGAAGTAGGCAAGTGGAATACCCACAGTGCGGTTGTACCAATTAGCAAATACCCGGTAGTGTTGTATCTACCCCGGTCTTGTGTTGTTAGGTTAGGCGCCGGGTATTATGTAGGAGGGCGCCGGGTATAGTGTAACTGGGTACCGGGTATAATAAAACACTAAGTTTTCCATAATAACTTATTTCACTACTATGCTTAATGTTAGATAGAAGCAGTTTCCGAATTGCTACAATATTTAAATTTTTAGCTAATGTATAAATATTTTATACTGCTTCTACCTAACATTGAAATTCAGATTTTTATCTGTAGCGAATATTTCCTTCCATTACATTGACTATTAAAATGAGCATAAGTGAGCGCGCGTTATCTCCAAAACCTGTGGCCCATTTTGAATAGGGTTCGTCAAAGGTCCATATGCAATGTTTATGCGTAGTTTGGTCAACCTTCGTTAATGCCTTCGAGAGTTATCGTGCTTACAGGCAGACGTACGAGCGTACAGACGGATGGACAGAACACGCTAAAACTATTATCAACGTATCTGCCGTAATAAATAATGAATTCGAATACTAAAAATATTTGAAGTAAAACGGTATGAAGTTGCTACTGTAATAGACTGAGAGTCGTCTTCGGATCTGATACAAATAGTGTAGTCCAAATTTGCTGGATGAGGCACACCAGGATAGCCAAACGATTTTACTTCTCCCGTGCCTGTTCTATGATACTGCAAACATCCAGACGGCGCTACAAAAATATATACGTTGTTAAATTTTTGCTGATACAGTTGGTAGTATCTATCGAAGTTTTGGATATTTCCATTTTCCATCCAATTTTGTGGGACACATAGGAAATGTGGAAAATAACGGCCAACTCGGCCAATCGACCATACAAATGTTACAAAATACTATTATGTTAAATGTTACTATGCATTTGTATGGTCGATTGGCCGAGTTGGCACTCGAAGTAGCATATAATCAAAAAGTGTGGGGTTTGATGTGTGTGTCACTGTCAATCATAGCAGTGTCAATCATAGCAGTCTTAAATACTGCAATAAAATGTATTCGGCATTGGCCAACCCCCCCCCCCCCTGAAATTTATTTCGGCGTCCGGCTTTGATATGTTGTGTATTCAGCATCCACTTCATAACTGTGTTCGCTATACCACACGTGTTATACCTTCAAACAGATTAAAGATGACAAAACAGACTTAAGATTTATTTGAAAAGGTTCTGTGAGACAGAATATCTTGCACTATAGTGAGATTTCCAGAAAATGGTTAAAAATATTTGTGCAGCAAAAACCTTTGAAAACGTTCAAAAGTCATATAAAAATGAAGAATCAATGAGAATTTATTTGAAAAATATATGGGGGGAGGGACTGTCTTTACCCCCGTTAGAAGTAGCCGTCTGAAAATCATAATAAGCCTTCTTTATACATCAGAAAGTACAACTGCAAATTTTCGTTGAAAGGTGTCCGTTACTTTCTGAAGTATTGAACTTTGAAGTCAAATTTTTCCTTTTTGGACCCTACTCTAAGGGTGCATATCTCGAAGGGCAGAGGAGTTTTGCCCAGTTTAAAATTTTTAAAGCATAGTCTGCATATCATGGAACACTTATGCTTTGCCATTTTGACGCCATCATGCCAATTTTTGATAATATAGAGCTTTGAAATCAGCATAGTATTGGATTAATTTTTTAGCCGAAGAATCTCAATATCTGAGCCGACTCCTCCTCACATCCCCCGGCAAAGTGCTATAAAGCAATAATCCATAGATTGATGGACGGAAAGAGCAGATTGAGCGGCATACAGAATTTTATAATCGAAAATGTTGGCAACCTATGCACTCGGAAAAACTTAGCATAATTCAAAAATGATTACTTTGTTGCTTTACTTGAATCAGGGCTGGAAATCATGTCAACCCTTCTTAATTCATAATTAAATAAAATTACCTCTTGCTGCCGAATAACACTCAATGTAAGTGAATTTAATATTCCATTTGTCTGCTGCAATCTGCTGTTTTCGTATCGGTGTATTCGAAAGAGTGTCCTCAGTTCCATATCCGATTCGTATTGTAATTTCATTTTCTTTGCCATAATTTACATACACTGCATAAAATAGTTATAAGGATTAAATCATGGTAATTATCGCACTCAATTAAATTAGGTTCTATATGTAGGCCTTCTTAAAATTCGCCAGAACATGGTAGCAGATGTTTTATCGACGCCTTAGCAGAGAAATCGCTAAGTTGGAGATTTATATTAAGAAAGAGGAGGGGTATGGCATATGGGTATCCTAGAAAAACTACTTCAACTATATTATTTGCTTTTATCTTTTTTTGGAAAAAAAAGTTTCAGTGCCTATTTAGATTTTCGTTTAAGTTTTGGGAAACGTTTGATAAATTGTTCCCTTGTAAAGTTATATATGAGGCGTATATATTCATGATATTCTCCGAATCGGAGATATGACGTTTTTTTTGAAAAATTTGCTTTTATCTATATAGGAAATGAAAATTATAAATATGGATGTGTAACTTTACAGAAGAACATTCTGCCTGCTCGCCAAAATCAATGTCTTTCTTGCTCAAAAACTGTCCGCAAAACTATTTTTCCAAAAAAATATGTTTTTTTCCTTTTCATTTTTCTAATGAGGTTGGCAATGAATTTTAGGATGAATAATAGAACACCAATAACCGTCTACGGTCATCATCATCGTCATCGCAACGGAAAATTTCGGAAAAAAAATTGTTGGACTTGAATATAGAGAATTTCCGTCATCCTAAAATGACTGTACAATGTGATAAAAATCTAGTGTTATGACTAGAAATTTAAACACACACCTCTGCTGCCCTAATTGCCAGTCTAATAACCAAACCAACAAATCTTATTATTCTTATTACTATACTAGCAACTTACAATGTTGTCCCGTTAGGTTTCCGCATAAATGAGGTACCCCTTTTGCGGTATCCATGTTGTTCGTTTTAAAGTAATGTTTGTTGCACAATCCGTTTTCGTCAGGGCTTCCGATTTGCAAATCGATGAAGTCAATGCGAACTTGACACACATTTGAATTTGGCTTTAAAAATTAAACATTGGTTACTAAATTGAAAAGTGAAAAAACATTCATGTAACACTTAATAAACTATGCGGAAGCTACAATGGTATCAATGAGATATAAGATCGATTATTTACTTTTGGAAATTTTTCAAATAGTCAGAAGTAAAAACTAATGGTTAGCCGTAATGGAAAGCTCACCCAAGTGGAGGGTAGCCTGTGCACTACTTTTTTGGGGGAAAATTACACACAAGGACCGCGCCACATTTAACTATTTAAATGGAAAATCAACTCTGTATCTTAGAGTGCTAACTTAAAAACATGATATACAAGCCATAAATTATATTGTGTTTATGGTTATAGTAGAAGCAGTGTTTTTCTTTTTATACTGCAGGAATTTATGAATGCATAGAAGTGGTAACATTTCCAGAATAAACTGTTGTAAACAGAGTAGCAATATGTAGCGGTGATTTATTTGCATATAAAAGGGGTGGAGAGGGTGGTGCGATTTCGTCCATTTTCTGGATTTTGTTATTGAGAGGACACATGACTCAATACTGAAAGCAGAATTCAAAAAAGTTGCGCTTTAAGAAAAGTGGGTGGGGTAGGGTGTGGAGAGGGCGGGGCGATCTGTCCATCATAGAACAACTAAACACTGCGCTTCGCTGGTGTTAAGAAGATCTGATTTCCATTTACCCTGTGGTTAAGAGTTGGGAGAGCCACTGAGAACCTTTCGTCATTTGCCCAATAGTATTCT
>JAAAYG020005292.1:6032-27979 GCA_009936455.2 Tomocerus minor
AAGAGAATGTCAGGCGGCGGACTTATATGTTCAGACCTAGCTAGCGGAAAGTTTCCGCATACGATGATTCATTCGGACGGTCTACGCGTGAAAATAATAATATTTTACGCGTTTATTGTGAACATAAGCTGCGAAAGCGTAATAAAATGCGCCGAGCTAGAATCATCGTATGCGGAAACTTTCCGGTAGCTAGGTCTGAACATACAAGTCCGCCGACTGACACTCTTTTTTCAATTCAGATTTTACGCTCTGCGCAGGAAAAAACTCACGAAAATCACGCCAGCGGAGAGGTTTTTGTACGCGCGTAAAGTTGACGCTGTGGTAGGTTCCTGGTGTGAACAGGGAGCTATGATCTCAGAAACGCTCTTTATACTCACACGACAAATATCTTCTTCTCTCCTAAATTTAAATAAGGATTTGCGGTTTACTTCAGATTGAGAATTCCTATGTAGGTTCAATACTTATTAGTATATTATGCAAGGCAATGTTATTATTGTGACACAAATAAATGATTGTTTATTTGGTAATTAATGGAAATTCAAATAAATAATTTTATTGTCGTTTTTATTATTCACAGTATATTATGGGATGGATGATATTATATTTGAAATTTGGCAAGTTGAAACTATAGCACAGAAATAGTGGCTGATTAATATCTAATATGGATAAATAGTAATTTTTGTAGACTTAAAAAGAGTCATTATTTAACAGAGTTTATAAATATTTTATAGACCATCGATGAAGCATTCCTCGAAAGAATAGGTCCATGTAGGTATTTGTTTAGTAAAAAATCGCCTATAGGCATAAACACCACATTTATATACGGAGAACCACGGAAGAAGTATACCAGGGATAGGATAAGCAAACCAAAAAACTGTGGCAGCATTTTTTAAGGAAAGCCTAAATTTATTGCTGCAATACACTTCAAACCTTTGTTAGGTCAAAAATCTCGTAAGAAAATTAGATAATCTTTATAATATCGACAAAATATTTTCTTCGAATTTAAATAATATATATGAAGAATAAACGACACAAGTTTGTGTCGTTTATTCTTCATAAAATCTATAAAACAACTTTAAAAGACAGAGCTTGGTATTTAAATCTTTGAACATGAAATAACGAATAACAAATAAATATCTGATCCCTGATTCATGCTTACTTTTTTGTTTTGAATTTATCGCTGCTACCAACATGACGACGCTACTTCCTGTAGAGGTGGCCTATGCAGTCTTAGCGCATGCATGCTCCTATCTTTATCCTTCACTCACTGTACAAGTCTTCCCCTTCAAAATGTTCTTGGTTAAAGCTACGTGGATATAGCGATTAAAAATATTGACAGATTGAACTTATCCACCGACACTTGATAGCTGCACGCTTTAATGAAATGGAATATTTCAAAATGTTTTTCAATTTTGGATTAATCTTATTTATTGTAAGGTTGAAAATAACGCAGTGCATCCCACATCTCTCATTGTATAGAAACTGTGACTTCAATCTCATCAGCTCCAAGAATTCTGCTTACGTCTCCCAATTTTTGGTTTACAATCAAAATGGACAGCCATGGACAATTGCCACTCCCGACTACGACAAGTCACTTTTCCGCAGACATGAATACAACCCGAGGGAATTGTCAAGGAGTTCATGTTCGACCAATATCCTAATGGAACAAAATATCCACGATTGGAACTTCTACCTGACGAAAAAGTTTGGGAGAGAAATCAATCGCCGCCCTTCTACATTCATTCTTCTCTTTGAGAAAAAAGTGCCTGAAACTAGGTACCAAATGTGGGTCTCTTCTCTCAGTCGGGAGTTAGTGAGTCCCCTGTTCATTGTGATTGTCCATAATGCGACTCGTCATTCAGTGTATACCGGACACCTGTATACTGAGTGGCCACCGACTTTATCCATGTTGATGGGGAGGGAAATAACAACAGAAGAAAACTGGGAAAGCGTTTGGATTTCTTTAAATGGACATCTTCACCGAATGGTCATTCCCGGAATAAAAGCCGCATTTCCCTACGGATATGCGAGACCATGGCCGAGATGTGGGATCCCTACCTACTATCTAATAAAGTACAAAGCTCGTCCTTGCGAAACTTCCTATACGGCTGTACAGTTAATGGCGACTAAATTCAATTTCACCGCAGTTTATGGCAGAAGTACGCAAATACTCCGAACAATACGTCCGAGCTGTGGAATGACAGAAATGCATTCAATTAATACGAACGTAGTTGACCACAGTGCTATGTGGACGAGATTTACAGAACATTCTCTTGAGTTTGTTCCCTACTACTGCGAGCCAAGCCTGCAATTCCTCCTGGATATTCCGTTAACAGTTTTAGTGCAGAGAACTTTCGATGCCTATTGCTGGTTCCTGATCTTCTCCCTATTTCCATTTTCATTTTTGGTCTTAGCTCTGGCAAGGACGGATTCCTCTACTCGTCAAAAATTTGACTGGATTGTCATCTCCTTAGTGGCTGTTCTTCTAAATCAAGAAGTTCAATTCAGCAAAAAATGGAGTCTCTACATCGTGGTCATCATCACAGGATTTTTCACTAGCATTCAGTATGAAACGTACATCACCAGCGAAATAATTGCGCCACCAGACAAAAAACAATTTGAGAATTTTAAGGACCTCATTGAAAATGGCTACAAATTAATTTCACAGATTGACAATCAAAGAGGTTATTTTAATAACTACACATTTATTTTTGAAAAATATAAAATGTTGAAAATAATGAACTCGAGTGTCTACATATACGATTGGGAAAAAGAAAGGCCCCAAGAATCCTTTAAAAGAGTTGTAATAAAATTCGGCGATGTGGAAACAGCAATGATAATAAACTATACCATGAAAATATTCGCCTTTTGCGACAAAACCTTTGCAGAATATGAACTACCAAGGACACCCAAAATTTTTTCTTCTGGTGGAAATTGCATGGCCACCAAAGAAGCGGTCTTTGAATCGACCGCTAAATATCAATTTAATTTCTGTTATCGTCACAAATTTCTTGCATTTTTACAGAGGATGCAAGAAGAAGGATTTTTCAATTTTTGGAGAGAATATGAAATTGAATTTGCCTATCACCGATACAAACAGCTGAATGCAGAATCAGAGTTTGATGAGATGCAACCTTTGGCCGTCAGTTTAAATATGAAAGTCCACACAATTTTCATTTTCTGGGTATATCTACTTCTTGGCCCTTTTATTATTTTAGCATTTGAATTTATTGGGATGGGAAACTTAAATAGTTTTAAATGTGGGCGTATATTTCGTTTATCGCGCGAATATTTAAGCAGTCTATTTAAACAGCTCATTGAAACAAAATTAACGCTAACAAAATCTTCGCTCAAAATCAAGAAAATTAACGTCGATTCAGTTAGGACTGAAAATGTCATTTCAAAAATTTCACCCAATGCAAATACGGAGAACTGTGATCATTTAAATTCTTTTGAATGGTAACCTCTCAATTAGCGGAAGTAAGGATAATTTGTAACGAATCAAGCTGGTAATTACTAGTAATTAGTTCAGATTGATTCCTGTAGAGGTACTTACCGTAGGTTGATAATATTAGAATTGAACCAGGAAAGAAATGGTATTGCTTAGCGGAAAAAATTGATCGCATCTTGATAAGTTAATTTATAAAATAAACAATTCAAATTAGTATAATAATAATAATAATATTATAATAATAATATTGATTTATTCATTTTGTTTTTCGGAGCCGGCCCATAACACAACATTCGATTAGATTTACACATGTATTACAAATGAATTATCCCCTATTATAGTATTTAGTTACAAATTTCATATTTATATCTACATGGCCCATTGATATTAGTATTTAGTATTGTCACATATCGTTTCTTAAAAATGCTCTTAGCCGAAGAGACCTTGTCACAAAATTTCAAATTAGTATAAATGTATCATAATATTATTATAATAAATACGAAAGTACAGGCTAAGAAGCGGGAAATGTATAAAATAGAAAATAAAGTGTTTTCTTACGTTCCTGCTAAATATTTTTTACTTTCTCTCCAGAGGGGAATCTACCGACCTGCAAAACTGCTGCGAAGGCGCTTGAAGCTTTCGAAAAATTAGTCGATATTGCTCACAGAATTTTGTATTGTGGGCATTTATAAGTCACAAAACCAATTTTTTGTTGTAATCCTAACATATAAGTTTTGTAGTTTTAAGTATAATAGTACCATCAACGATGTTACTCTAATCTTGGAGCTACTAATTTTTCGCTCCTCCTTCAACAGTCAATCAAATCTCCCTTGTACTTGCTTTTCTCTTAGAATAAATTGGAAGCCCTTAATGGCATATAAGGAATGAGCATACTGATGGGGTTTTGCATATGGATTATTGGATTAGTTCAATGCGTTTTAGAGTTTACCCTCTTCTTATTTTGGCGTTTTAAAGCACCGTGCGTCTCAAAATGTCGGAATCCGAATTTTGCAGCTTTTGTATCAGAAAAACCTACGACAATGAAGTGTAAATTTAAGAATTGGAGTAGTAACTAGTGGAATCTATGAATACTTCCAACGAACTACGACAATTTTACAGGAATAGTAAGGAAAGTAAACAAATACAGCTGTTCGTTCTGTGTCGTGGACTGCCAAGCACATTCATTGTGGGGGTCGGTCTCTAATAAAAATGTTATAAATAATATTGAATAAATTCTATCCTTCGATAGTCATTAAAATTCAATGCACCGTACCCTCACAAGACGCCAGCCTCTCTATGGGGTGAGAGAACTGGAGCAACTAAATCTATAAAGGAACTTCAAATTATATTTAATCAATGTTCACAGGTGTAATTCCTGTTCAATTAGTGGGCTGTATACTTTTTCTATAGTTTATAGTGAACTGTATTAAGTACGAGTTGTGTATTTGTAACTGGTAGGTATGCTGTCGTGTACTATTGTAATGCTGTGGGTAGCCAGAGAAAGTACAATTTCGGTATACCTGGTTTTGTTCCAACAGAGTTACGTCATGCTGGCAATTTTTATTGCGTTCACTTTAATAACACAATTCAACAATTAAAGTAGGCTATTTAACAATACATATACAAATGTACTTTTCCCCTTCACTGTTCGGGTAGGAGAAAATTGTGTAGTGACACTCACTCTGGCCACCGCTAGCCTTCCCACTACTAAACTTACTCACTTTACCCTGTGTAACTTTACTCTCTAGTTACACAGCACAAGTGTGTGCAGAGTAAGAATATTTTTCGAAATTTTAGACTATTTCTAAAGTGAATTTCAAATACTATTTGCAGAGAGAAAGATTTTTGATTTAGAATTTTAAACTTACAGAGAGAGTTTACAGAGTTCAAAATGAGTGTAGTTACATTAAACACTCTAGCCTGGCGCTGCACTAACACTTTTGAAATTGAGTGGATATAGAAAACTGTTCAAATTGAGTGGAGATGGGACACTAAAGAAAAATAACTGCGTAAATTGACTAAATACTGCTTCCCAATTTTCCTAATTGGTCAAACAAACTTTGCCTAAAATCTCAGAAATATCTTTACGCACTTCCGTGTGTAATTCTAAATATAACTAGAGATTTCTCACTTCAAGCCTGAGAATCAACACAACTCTAATAAACTGACACTCGGTTTTCTGTTTAGAGTTTGCTCAGATTGACAATGAAGTTTCACAAATTCTGACAAGATAAAAAGTAGAAAGAGAAATAGGGAGGAGATTTTTTGTCGCATTGTGCGATCTGACCTATAGACATATTGTACATACATATACATAGCTGCCTCAAAGTCTAGCCGCATAATCCCCTTTTAATTACTTTGCTCTTCTTTTCCTTTCATTCTTTTCTGCTTTAGAGCAATTTACATTTGCGGTTCCTAACATACTCTACTTATTTACTACACATGAATTCATTTCATTCCATATTCATTTAAATCAATTTTCAATAAACGTGCCTATTGGAATTGTGTGTAGTTCTATCGTTGTGATACATGTACTAAGGATTCAAATTATATTTTGGCAGTTGCTCAATCAATTTTGGAAAACGGACGGACCAAATTTGACTTTTTGGCCAGACATTCTTAACAGGTTTACCTAGGCCACATGTCTCCAAATTTTATAAAATTCCTTCTTATTATTGAAAAAATAGCTGTCAAAGTATTGGCGCCCAAAGTCTCTAGATTTATTCTAAAACAAATATTTTTCAACCATTTCTTGGTTGAAATTTTAACAAAAGGCCGACTTCTGGCCTGCGTGGATACCTAATCTTCCTTTTCCATGCTCATATGACCTGATTGACCTAAAACTGTTCCAATTATGTATGAGAAGTTGAAGTAGGGAAAACACATATCTACCGCCAGTCCTTACTACAATTATTTTACACAACATGATTTTTTATTTCGCACATTATATAATGCAACATGACTTTATATTGTGCAGATTATTTCATACACCATAATTAATGAATTATTGGGTATGAATTCTGTGCTTGGATTTGATGGCGGAGCGTAGCTACGCCATCCCGGGCCGTACCTTAGTTTGAACACAAAGTGAAAGTTCGTCACGCGGGGTAACTTTGTCTGTGAAATTTAAATTAAGGTTTATGTTCAGTTTTAACGTAAATTACCTTAAAACGCAAAGGGCCTATTCCATAAATATGTGATTACTTTGTAACCTACTCTATCATTTCTGCAACAAAGTCTTTAAACACACGTTTCAACTAGAATATGTATGCATTATACATATTCTTTAAACGTCTCTCCTTATAGAACTTAAAAGAAGTATATAACGTCAAACAAATAGAACTTGTTTCTTTAACTTCTACTTACCTATATGTATTTTCTTTAGACATGGTATATTTACATAATTTAGAGTCTCTTTACTCAAGACAAGGTCTCTTTGCCTAAGACAAAGTCTCCGTTTGCTAAGACAAACAATACAACGTACGTGTCTTTACTTTGTAAGCACTCTACCATTCCACAACGTAGTAGCTTTACTTTAGACACATTCCTTACTTTAAGTTGAGGTATATAGTAGATAGGTAATGTGGGATCACAATTTACTAGCCCCAATGATCCTGGGGGAAGAGCTTCCTTCTATCAAAATAATTAATAATGTGAACTGTTATATTTCTGAAATTATTTACAGCGTTTCGAAAAATGCTGATTTCATATCTAAAAACCAACAACCAAAAAAGTCTAACACGATAAATAAATTTCGATGATCATAAATGGGCCATTGAATTGTCTAGACAAACTAAATGATGACATACCTAACTGGAAAACCATGCATTGAACACTTGGCACATTTTGAGGTAATCAACCATAAAAAATGTCAAAAAATATCCAGAAGAGTTACTCACCAACAATTTGAAAGATCCAAAATTTTAATATGATCAACCAACTCCACCAGATGCAAGTCTATATGCCATAATTTGATTCGTATAATTGAGCCGATAACCCTTCAAATTTCAGTTTAGGCAAATCACTGGCAATTTACGAGTACTTTTAATCTTACGCACTTATTAACGTTTTAAGCTCTACTTGATAATATACATTTTTAAGCAGCTAACTTTTGGAAATTGAAATATAATGCTAATTATGCCATACTGGTACTATTTCTTTCTCAAAAAATATTTTTTGTGTTTTGCATCTATAATACACATTTTGATTGTGTGTACGCGACTTTGCTGTATATGCTAGACAATACATAAACGCAAAAGGCATAAAAATATTTGACTTTGTAGTTTGTCATTTGTGTTAGTCTACCTAAAATAATTCGAGGAATGCATATGGCTTGATAAGCAATTCAAGTATAGCTTCAGAGTTGACTCAAGAATAGTTTACCTTATTATTGCTTACTCATTTAACTACTTGGAACTTTAAATTAGTAGAAATGGACAAATCAAGTATAAAGTACTTTATTGTTGGTTCCAGCTTAATTTGTCTTATCATTCATTTAACACAAGGCACTTAGAAGCATAAGCAATTGGCAAAGTGTTCGAAGCATTGTGGCTAATCTACTATAATGGCTTTTTTGTTGATCAGATGATGGGAAATCGGAGGATTGATGCTTGTTCGTGAGGAATAAAATTGTAGTGGAAAAAATCATAAAATTGAGGATAGTCAATTTCGAATATGTACTACTACCTATTTTGCAAAATGTACGGGACCAAATAGTTCCCTTCGCACCTCTAATAAGTGGTTTCCAGCATGCGAATGTGTATCCTTTACATTCGGAGTCGGGTTCGACCAAATATCATTCGGAAATCGGATATGTACCATTCGGAAATCGAATATGTACTACTACCCATCATCATGTTCTAATAGCATTATCGTGACGGCGGCTTTAGTTTTTATCACTGGAGAAGTTTATTTAAAACTACAAAATGATCACACACGTCCAATTTATACAACCATAATATTATTAGACATTTAAATGTTTGCATATAATGCTTTTATTTAAGGTTAGCAATTGAAGTTACTCACTTGAAAGAAATAGGTGAAAGTACCTATTGACAGTTTTCGCAAAATGTTTCACTTCGATATTTCTAGATGATGTATTGAATGTTTAAGCGTCCTACATTAATCCTTTGAAAGTTTTTTTTTGATATTTCCCTTTGAGAATCAAAAGGGTCAAAGTTGATAGAAAATTGGGAAATGAAAAAACGGTTTGGAAAATGAAACAAAAAAAGATAGTTCTTTAAATTTTATGAAACAAAAAAAGAATAACAATGGCATATCCTTTTTTATCTTAAAACATACTTATTAAAAACGTTTTAGCTCCTTTGACTATGTATACACGTACGTTGATATTTTATCATTAAATATTTTACAGTTAATGTAGGTACTTAAAGTTGAATGTGATCATGAAGGGTTAAATGCAAACTGCTTTCTTATATGAATCACCATTTATCAATCTGTAACAGTACTGTACAGTATTTTGAAAATTTTTATGTAGATAGTAGCTTTTATTCTGCATAATGTCTTTTTCATTTGACGGATATTTCACACTTTCTATATATACAACTTTAAATGTACCTATCAAAATTGAGTGACAAATGGGAAAATATGGGTTAATAAAAATTTTCTGCAACAAGTTTAACATGTTAAGAGTAGAAAACCGTTTTAATGCAATTACCATGGAAAGGATTCTTAAAAAAACTTTTTTATAAAAATAAATACTGAGTAGCTAAAGCTAATTTAATTTAGTGTAACTACATATCCACTATAACCAAAGACAATATCACTTATTGTTCAATTGTTATTATTTTCGAATATTATATTCGAAAATAATATTATGAATATTACATTCGAATAAGGTTATCCAATTATCGTTTTATTATCTCTACAGAACCGCTAATTAGAACTCCATAATTGTGTTTCAATAGTTTTATTGACATCTTAAAGGGTATTTCATTGGTGGTTCGAAGTTATATGAGTCATAACTCTATGAATTGCAAAAGCTTTCGTCATTGCGCTATTAATAGAATACACCAGAGAATTCTGTTTTCGGTAATTTTTCAATAATGATAAGTCTTGAGGACAATGAAACATACCTAATACAAATGGAGTAATAAAAAATTTCCGCTGATGAGTCAGAATTTGAGAACAAAATTTGAGTCAGACTTTACCAACAGCGTCATAAGCATTGACGATTCCATAGCCAGCTTGGTAATTGGGGAAAACATTGTCACTAACATTTGCGCAGCTTTCTCCAGCAGGATTAGTTTTAGAAGCGGTGCTGGTGAGAGCATTTTTTACTTGATCGTATTTCAAATTCTTGTTTTTGGACAACATGAGACAAACTGTGCCAGCGACATGAGGACACGCCATGGATGTTCCTGAGAGTGTTTTATATGATTTGGCTAAAGGGATATATGCCGATCTGATATTCTCTCCTGGAGCAGCGATGTCTGGCTTTCCGTCGTTTGTGTAGTTGGAGGGTCCCCTGGAGGAGAAAGAAGCTATCATGTTGGTCTTGTTCGACGCTGCCACTGAAATTACGCCTTCTGGTGAGTCAGCAGGTGAATTGGTAGTATAACAAGCAGGACCGGAATTTCCTATGTACAAACAAATATAAAACATTTCAAATAATTTGAATAAAAAATAAATTTCCTCGTTGAATCCAAATAGGATTTTACTAACATTTTAGTACAAGTAGCGAATTGATCATTATTTAAACGTTGAGCTTGTTGAGGATTACAAATTTAAGTATGAATAGTCACAAATGTTATTTGTGATTATTTTATGTACATTCAATTTTCCAAAGATTTAGCCTGCAATAACATTTGATATTCAAGGAGCCTCATTAGCAAAAATAAACCGAATGCTCCCAACAAATAATCGTGGTAAAATAAAATATTGTATTTGGTATTACAAACCGTTTGCAAAGACGGGGATGATATCTGCCTTACGCCAAGCTTTGATAGTGTCGTTGAAAAAGTCATCCTTCGGATTACCTCCCCAAGAGTTACTTACCACATGGGGAAATATGGAGCATGGTTTTTCGTCTCCACCTTTCAAACACATCATAAATTGACCGCAACACAACAAATTCGACTTGAAACCCGATCCCGCCGCGTTCAGGGCCTTACAGGCTACCCATTTGGCTGCTGGGCAAACCCCAATACCCATTGATCCGACTATAGTGCCCATTGTATGTGTGCCATGCCCATTGTCGTCAAATGGCTTGAGTGAAACTGGGACGTCTGAAGTTTTTGTGACACAGTCTTTCCAACCAGGTGCTGTTGTCAGGTAACTATCTTTTAAGGCTTCGTGAATACTACTAACCCCCGTGTCGATAGTTCCAACGATTATACCCTCTCCTTTGTGTCCAGTTGTATCCCATACCTTATCTGCTTCAATTTGACCAACTCCCCACGCAACTTTACTATCGTCTCCTGTTTCCCCCATTTCTGTCACTATCGGGCTGATAAGGTGGATTTCTGGATTATTTTTGATTTTTGTGACATTTGTGGTAGTAGCAAGAGAATTCACCACGGCTTCGTCAGCTCCAGGTACGAACATTTCATTGTTGAGCCAAAAAATTTCGTAATAGATTTGCAGAAGGGATAGCACCACCGCAGCACCCTGCTGATTCTCTTGTGCATTTTTTTGGAGAGAAGCGACCAAGGCACTATTACTATCGCCCCGGTCGGCAAATTTTGATGACTGGTGGGCTGAGATGACGCTATCAATCCCCGAAAAACATAAAAAAATGTCTTGAGGTTTTCCGGAGGCCAAAGAAGAAGCTAGTTTTGTGTCGATTTCTGCATGAGGAGCAACTATATTGGCTGAAATGACGACGAGGAGTGGAACTAACATTTTTCTTTCTCTCGGCAAGATAAAATGCTTTTAATATTTACCTGTCCACTCTCTTTTATAGTAGGTAAGTATGCACTCAGGAATATACTGCTCTGCAACAGACACAATTACACATTTTGGAGACAACGGCCTGACTGAGATTACCGGCGGGGAGTCATTTTTCGTGGAATCAGGGCCGGCCCGATTTCCACTATCACCCACGGCAAAATAAAAATTGTCATCCTAAAAAACAACCTTTTTTCCGAAAGATTTTTTTAAGTTACAAATGATTAAAAATTGAGATTTTTTACTAAAAAACAGTAAACGTGCAAGTTTTGCAATATTATATAAAAATTAGTGAAATGTTAATTTCACGCTGCAGCGGATAATTTTACTAATTTCAGTATAAAATTGTTGAAAACTGGTAGATAACGCTCTATACGAGTTATTATCTAAATTTTCCAAATTAGATAGTAAATTCCGAAAATCTTGGCGCCCCCAATATTTTCAGCCCTTGGCCTGGGCCATGGTTGACCGTGCCTTGGGTCGGCAGTATTCCAGTATTTGGGTTCTGAGTATTTTAATAATACACGTATTGCTAAATACTAAAAAAAATAGCTACACGTGAACGACATTCAGAAAGCTTAAAAGATTATAAAGGGCTCAGAATTTGGACGCTTATTTACATGTCCGACTGTGGGGTCTTTGGTATACATGTGAGGAAATTACGCATTTTTGTCCTAAATCTAAGATAGCATTGAAAGAGACTTTTCCTGACCACGCTGTCCTTCCAGTACATAGAAAGGTGAGACACGTTATTATTAAACTTTTTCTTGTTCGATTGATCGGTGCCTTTATTTACTACTTAAGCTTTCGGAAAACTTTACCAAAATCACTTTAAATGAGACACTGAGATTAAAAATAATTACATTTACTTAGAATTGCAAATGAAAATATTCAGTTAGTTATGCTAGTAATTTTCCATGTGTCTGTATGCACATGGAAAATCATGGACATATTTGGGAGAGTTTCCATCGCATGGAACTCTGATTTTTTGTAAAACGCTACATTTGGCACTTTCAAGGAAATGACGTTTTTAATTTGATTTTTTCATAAAATGGCTAAATATCAGGGCTTTGCTCAAAAATCAATATTTTCAATCATATTTAGAATTCATTCTTAAATTCTAAAAAGTCCTTCTCCGCCGGAAATAGAGTGACGTCGAGGTTATCTAAAATTTCTGATCCCCGTGTTTGACTTAATTCCTGAATGTACGAATTGTCAGTCACGACTAAATAATACTAATTGCTTTTTTCTGTTTTAATTTTACATTACCATTTGGATAATTGCTTAATTTTTTGCTTAGAACCTACTGTAACTTATAATTTCGGATTTTTCTGTCCCTATTATGCAGGCAAATTAAAAAAGTAAAAGTATTGCGGATGTGGGAAATTACCGAAAAAAGACTTCATAATGGGAATTAAATAATTAAATAGTAATTTTCAGGATACACTATTTTTATAATTTGTGAAAGACAAATTCATGCTAAAAAGCAGTTTGTATTCTGTCAAGGGAATGAAAATCGGATGGGGGATATACATTCAAAAACGTGGCGTACAGAAAACGCTAATCTCTAGCCAGACAACCTCCTTCGCCGAGTTCCGGAGAACTTCAAGTGAAAGAACTTGAATAGAGGACTTAAAGTACAATTTTCTCGACCCTATGATACTTTACTATAATAACTACATGGCAAATCACGTCATATAAGTCGGTGAATTCTAAGAAAGCACAAAGGCAAAGAGAGCTGGGAAATCCCCGTCTCCAGCAGTAGATGCTACTATTGGTTTTTAATAGTTTGGATTGTATATATAATAAGTAATAGAAAAGGAAAACACGAAATATCATTTACTGAACATAAACGCAATTGAATTCATAATTTATCAATAATCTTCCTCGACATTATAATAATAAAAAACAATTTTTAGAAAAAAATAGCTGCCGGAAAATGTTAATATTTAAAATTTAAAATAAAATACTTTAAAAATGTTATAACTACATACTTTAGTTCAATTTAAATTTAAAATATTGCTGTTTATAATCGAAAAGACAATTCAAAACTGACAGCAACGGTTCAAAATTGACGTCTGTGACCTCATTTGTTTAATTCCGTACATATATGTTACTCTAGGCAAGGAGAGGCAAATTTTTGTCATATCTATCTAGGATCATGTCAGTTGCGGAATTAGTTGATTTACTGGAGCAGGAAGATAATATCTTATAAGATAATATATTATAATAGTCGATGTAGATTGCATTTTCATTGAATTCCCTAACCCAAATGCAAAGCTGAGCAGAGCTAATAGCCATTTATTATTAACAATTAAATCGGTATAGAAATATTTTTGACGATAGTGAAGTACACCACCAAACAACCAGGGGGAAATCAACACTCCTACTCTCATTCCCCCACCCCATTACTGAACGCCACTACTCCAGTGAATAAAAAACGAAATTGAATCACAAAGCATTTAAAAACGGAAATCGAAAATTTTACAAATTGTGCTAACACTTTACACTTTGAAAACTAAGGATTTACCTAAATCTTGAATTTCGTGAAATGTTTCAATTAGCTAACGGCCAGAGTAAAATAAAGTATTTCAATATTTATTTAGAGTATCAAATGTTCAAAAGTATAACTTATCACCATAACATAAATAGTTCGTAGAATAGATGTCTAAATCTCTCGCCGCAAGCGTAATAAATCACAAAATTCACCGACGAGTTAAAAATGAGCAGGAGATTAGATACACTTCCGATTGTATACAGATAAAGATGATTTACATCGAAAGACTCCAAGAAATGGTTAATGATTGCCAGGACATTGCAGAGTAGGAAGACGACGACGACGCAGAATAACATAGAAGCTAGTCCAGTTTCTCGGTGGTGCAATACTGACAATGTTTGCCGTCGACAATTGGATTTTCGAACCTAATTGTTGCAAAATATAATAAATTCGAATAATTTTAAATCTGTTAGTATTTAGTAGATAAAATTTTATTATTAAAAATTAAAATTTTTAGTTTTAAAAATTAAAAATTCTGATTATCTTTAAAATTAATGATATTAAATTAAATGTAATAAACCTAAAATTTATGTTAATTAAAATTAAGTTAATAAATCAGAAAAAACGGCACATAACAATCGCTAACCTGCCGATAAATTGCCAAATTAAACACCACCAATCCCGAAAATGGAATGACATACATGGTGAAGAAATATGCCCATGTGTTATAGATTTTGATGTAGCTAGGACACATTCTCAGAGGGGTGGGATGGTAACTGTAGAAAGTGTGCGAGCCCGTCGCATCATCGATCGCTTGAGTTGTCCACTCCCACCACCGTGGCACGTTGTAAATTATTGAAAATAGGATTATTGCCACCACACACCAACAAGAACGATTCCAATTTATAATTGAACGTGCTCTCAAACTTGATCACAAAGTATAAATTACTTTCTTTAACTCTGATGTAGATAGAAAACTTTTTAATTTTATTTTTATCTGACTTGGCTAACCTGTGGCATACTGCAATGTAGCGTTCAATCGTGACAGCCAGAGTCATGTATATAGAACCAGTCCTGGCTGAAATCCACATTAAAATTACAACAAACCAGAGATTTATTTTCTAAGCAGCTACCGAATAATTACAAATTATTCAAATAAAATAAGGCCAAACTTGTTTTTAAAAGTGTAAAATGTTTCTAAAACAATTTTATGTACCTGTATGCACCACAGGGTATAGGTACGGTACAGACAGTGGATAATAAACTTTCCGATAGATTTCCAGCTGAGAATCTTCTGTATAGTCACAAATATAGGAAAAACTGAAAGGAATCATGGCACATAAAAAAACTGTGTCACAAAATGTGAGTCCGAGAAGGATGCACGCTATTGAGGACTTCATTGGATGACGACTTAGAACAATTGCACTCAGAATATTTCCAATTAATCCTAGGACCGAGACAGTCATAATGCCAACTCCCTCGGTGAGGAATTTGAATAGCAAGACATCCCACTGATCAACTTCAGGATTATAATTCAAATCATCAGGTGAATTCAGCTCCACTTTTCCTGTCTTTATTTTAATGTTGTAATTAGAGGTAATAGTGTGGAATTAAAAAGCAATTCTCCTATTTTAAAAGCCTGCAGAAAATTTAATAAATGCATTAACAACGATTTTTTTTTGGAATTTATTTCATGTCTTGTAAAATTAGATAAATAACTTGGAAAATTCATCAGTAAAAATATTACACATAAAAGTTATTGCTTGCCATGAACTATTATTCTCATATAAACTACAATTTTAGTTTCTTATGGAAAAATAAAAGTTTATTATTTAAATTATAAAAAAGAAGTTTGTCATGCTTGCATTTATTCTCTATAGTAAATAACAATTCATTATTAATAAAAAATGTCACCTTATATAATTGCATTTCCAATTTGACCAAAACCGTAATTTTAGGAAAACCCTGAACACACACATGGACAATTTAATTGGAGATGTATTCTTGCAGATCTATAATCAACACTAATCAATAATTTTATTAATATTAAAAGATTCAAAAAACCGTTGTTACTTACCGTATGAAATGTTGACTGATTTTAATATTCTTACAGCAAAACAGGGCAGTGCAGTGGTAGTATAAATGCAATCCAGCAGCCAGCTTGGGTTTCCTGCAGTAAGCGTTATTGTAATATTGTGTAAGTATGACGCAGTAGTTAAGCCACTCAAACTGGTTTGGTTGATTTTTGTGTTTTTATGTTACATGTAAAATTGAAAAGTAATATTAACATAATCTGCACCACAAGTAACTAAAAACATTTGCTATTCCACTCACGGATTCTGACAGTTTTTATACACTGTAAAAACAGTATTTTTTTGGATCAACAATTTATAAATAAGAGATACTTACATTTGCTTGACAATTTACACTAACATTATTCATACTATAAGGTTTATGTAGTAGAATGAAAACGTACCTAAGCAAATACCATATTTGATAAAAAAATACATGCGGGCTTTACTACTCGTTAAGTAGTAATCCCGTCGTCGATTAATTATATATAATGTTAATCATACTAAGGTACATACAGGTGCCCCCTTACGCGCCCTTAATTGATTATATTTATGTTAAATTGTGTATAACGGTATAGATACTCAATGATACGTGAGCATACGCAACTCTGAGCACTTCGACCAATGAAATTAGCACACGAACGTTGAAAATCGTTTGAAATTATACGAAGCTCAGAGGTTTGTTTTTGCGTATGATAGTCTCGTTACTTCAATATTTTCATTAGAAAGCAAAATTTCTAGTCATTTGCTGTTTACGGTCTCGGCTCTGACTTCCTTTCTCGTTTCGTTTTCTAATTAGCGTCAGCGGAAACCTCTTAAACCTGCATTATTGATTACCTTTGTAACCAAGGCAAGACACCCACTCAATTAAAATTTCTCGCTCGCGCTGTGCGGCCGTTATAACGCACTGATAATAAGTAAGTGGCTGTCATAAGTAAGTGGCTGTCATAAGTGTCATACACAACAAAAGAGTCATCGATTTGTAATAAAATAATTTTTTTTAATTTTCTTTATTTATAGTTACTAGGATTACAACTTTTGAGCAAACAGCTTTGTCTCCTTCACGTAGTGGCTTTCCCAATTTTATAGTACATATCCTTACAGACTATTTTTCCACATGGCGATTTCTAATGAAATAATATTTTTTGAATTTAAAACTCTTTCCTCCTTTTATTTGCAATTCTTTTAGGTTTATTTTTTTTTAAATTTTTTTAGCAAGCATTAGTCTAGCTAAAGAGCTCGTATCACCCTATTCTACTAAAGAAATAACGCTCTTTCACATGACGTGTACTTTGTAGCAATAGACTTTCTACTGTTTGAGTTATTAATAGAGAAAGTGAGAGAAAGAACCAGATGCCTTCATTCTGCCCTATCCTGTATATAGTAACTGAAATATTTTGAATGAAATATTCATTTTTAACTTAATTTCAAAACTGAAAAAGGACTCCCATCAAGTCTATTGCACTCTGCACTAAATATCTGCCAATTGCTATAAATATGTTAATACTTCTACAGTCATACTCTTTCTATAGTTTTATAGATAGTTCAACAATTATTAAAACTATACTTCTTATTGAAAAATCTAATGTTCCAGAACATTTGGAATCCCTAACACGATATTTCAGTGAACCAAAATTATGAATTATGTCAATAATACCAACAATCCAAATACATAAATTAGAGTATGGCCAATTTGACGAATGTATTTGGTACGTTCCACCAATATATTTGGAATTATAACATAAATGGCAATCCTACTATTGTTCACTTTAACGTATTAAGCACCACCAATTCATCCCCGACAATTGATAGCTCTCAACGAGCTCCAAGCAAGAATATAGCAATAAAATAAGACGTTGGAAACCTTATAATATGTGGCTTTAGCGTAAGTATCATAATCCAGTAGTCGTTACTTGAGGGGTGTCAAATGCCCGTAATAATTGATCATCTCTCTATTGGAACAAACACGTGTGGGAATGTCACTTCCAAAGGGATGAGTCATCACCTAAACTCACAACCACACACTTCTTTTATTACTGTATACTGCTTTTTATTACTTCATGGCTTTAACACTGCACAGCCTAGTTATATTAACTTGCATGTGGATTTATCCACAATGCTGGGGTACGACTTCGCGTTTAGTACAAAGTAAAACTGTTTTGAGTATCTCATGAGTTTAACCACTCAGCATACGCCAAATAGTTCAAAGAGTAGCCTTCGAAATCGCTCGCCACAGGCGCAATAAATCAGGAAGTTGACAGAAGAGTTAAAAATGAGAAGGAAGTTCGACACGCTTCCGATGGTGTACATGTAGAAATGATTGCCATTGAAGAATTCCAAGAAATGGTTAATTATTGCAAGGATGTTGCAGAGTAGGAAGACCACGACGACACAGAATAGCATAGATGCTAACCCTATTTCCCGAAGATGCAACGTTGACAATTTTTGACGTTCATAGTTGGATTTTCGAACCTAACGTCCCAATATAATTAAAATTACATTAACTTGAAATAATTTTGAATTACTTATTATTAATTTAAAACTATATTTCCTAATCTTATAAAATGATATTATGTGCCCTAAAAAGTAGATAATTAAAACAAACATTGTATCGCTTAGCTAAAACAAAAAATATTTATTAGAATATTAAAAACTAATATCTTAATATGTAGCTTGCTAAAAAATCCAAAACATTTAAACAATCTAACCTGCCGATAAATTGCCAAATTAAACACCACCAGTCCAGAAAATGGTATCAGGTACATGGTAAAGAAATACGCCCACGTGTTATAGATTTTGATATAGCTGTCATTCATTTTCAAAGAGGTAGCGTGATAACTATAGAAAGTGCGAAGACCGGAATGGTCAACGATCTCTTGAATTGACCATTCCCACCATCGTGGTACGTTGTAAATTATGGAAAATAGTATTATTGCGACTACACAGCAACAGGAACGATTCCAATTACAAATTGATCTTGCTCTCACGCTGCATTTAAAATAAGTGTAAAATATCCTAATGTTGAATTGAAATCTCACGAGACTGGAATAATTATCCTTTTATTGGGATCGCTTTGACATACCTGTGACATACAGCGATGTAGCGCTCAATCGTCACAGCCATTGTCATGTAAATAGAACCGGTCAGTGCTTTTGCCCATGTTAAAATTAAAAACAAAATTAGAATTCTATTGTAATTATTATTGCAAACAATAATTTTAATAATTTAACACAAAGGATATACATGACAACTGAAAATTTAAAACTATCTGAACAAAGTAATGGATTTTATGTACCTGTATGCACCACAGGGTATAGATACGGTACCAATAACGGGTAATAAACTTTACGATAGGTTTCAAACTGGATATTTTTGGTGTAATCACATATATACGAAAAACTGAAAGGAATCATGGAACATAAGAGAATTGTGTCACAGAACGTGAGTCCGAGAAGGAGACACGCAATTGAGGACTTCATTATTGGATGTCGACTAAGAATAACTGCGCTTAGAATATTTCCGATTATTCCTAAAACGGCGACAATTGTAATGCCAACACCCTCAACGAGGAACTTGAACAGCAAGCTATCCCAGAAATTAATCCCAGGAATGAAATTCAAATCGTCTGGCATTTGAAGTTCTAGTTTCTCTATTTCTACTTTATTATAATTCGAGGCATTTAATACTGAAGCGTTGAGGAGTAATTCTTCCATTTTGAAAGACTGAAAAAATAAATATTGAAATATTAACAAAAATATAAACGTTTTAATGTCGTAAACGAAAACACTACGTGCTAAAATTCCAGGGAAATAATATATATTATAAATCCTTTTCAAAATTAATTGTTATTATGATTATAAAATAATAAATAAAAACTTCACCTTGTAGTAATCGCCATTCAAGCCGAAATCAAACTTTTTGTATGATGTTAAAAATTTAGTAACACAAAATACTTTAATTTACAGTTTATATGGTTCCAGATCTGCGACTGAAGACAGGAGTCAATAAAATATTTAAGAAAAACATTGCACAGGAATCCCCATATAACGCTACACCGTAGGAGAACGAAAAACTGACTACTTAATCTTCAGCAATACAAGACATGCAAAACATCTACAGCTGTAGCTGCAATAATTAAATCCAGGTTGGGTTTTCTGCATATAAGATTTATTGGAAACTTGTATGACGCTATGGGGTAACTAATCCAGGCAAACCGGTTTAGCTGATTTCTGTGATCAAATGCAGCGTGAATTCTGGGAGCAATTCTGATTACAAATAACTTCATTAGCATACCTACCTGCATCTCAGAGAACTTGTGGAATCCCAAAACCAGTGTATAGTAAGTTTTATTTACTTAGTAATCTTAAACACGTCTAAATGTTTAGAAAATTGCTTACTATTATTTATGCATGCATAAATGACTATAAATGAGTACTGTGTGTATTGATTCTTGGCACTGAACGAAATATTGAAATTTTTTGGGAAAGTTTGTTTTTGTGGCCATACACTTATGTCCAGCATGCACGTTTTTATTTATGTATAATGTTTTACAACCCAATTGTTAATTTGTAGTCAATGAAACACTTATTGTCTAAAATCTTACTGATCTTTAAGATTTATTCTCCAATAATAATTCGAAAATGTGAATATTAATGAAACATTGATTAAATTATCTACGGGTTTGTGCATGTGACTCGTCTCAATGGGGTGAGTATTTCAGGAGAATTAAGAAATGCTGTAAAGTAAGTTTACGAAATAATCGACCAAAATAAAAGAAAACTGTCATTAATTGTAGTAAATACTTTCTCAAAACTGTCTTACTGTCACTTGAAACACTTTCATTATGTTTGCCTCTAGTATGCTTGTTCTGAAAAGTGTCAATGAAAAGTATTAAATGCATTCAACTGCTACGTAAAACTTACTGCTTTAATGTTTAATGTTTTTATGTTACAAAAAACACCCCTGCCTATCATAAATGAAAAACAGCGCGTAGCCAACGAAAGCGCCAAAACCGAGAATGTTGCAACCAATGTTAATGACTAATTGCATGGGGGTAAATATCGACTGCTTTAAAAAGTTTTGAGCAATCAAAAGAGTGAGGGTATAAGTTGTGACTACAAACAGAAAAGCTGTAGCCAAAATAACAGAAAATCTCCTTATTTTTGATTTGGTAGTAGTAATTATCTTTGTTTTGCTGTTGTAGTTTAAAAGCCCGATTTTAAAGAATTCCACAACCTCAAAATAATTTTTAATTGCCTCGTGAAATACCTTCATATCCATTTTGTACTGGTAGGTATCTAAAAAATTTTGCGTATACCCTAAGAGAAAATTAATGTCTTATAATAGTACTACACTAAATATACTGCCTTGTTGATGCTTTTTTAAGTTATGAGTCAGTTAAGAATTTTTTTGTGTCTCTGTTGAAAGCTTTTGATAGAATAAATAAATACAATACTTACCATTCCTATTAAAAATATATAATGGACTTAGAATATGTTCAATATGATGTACCTCAAAATTACCTTAGACTTCAATAGCCCTGACGTACTCACGGGCTGCAATATATTTCCATGAATCATTAGCTGATTTATTAGCATTAATGCTATTGTATTAATAATAATTGGATAGATTATCTACTACATTTATTTATAATGGACTTTTGATTTGAACTTTCTACCAGTCGCATCATGAAATTAAAGTTGATTTTAAAGGAATACGTAAAAACTAAGTAATGGCTAATTCAATTTTGCAAGCACTCCTGATTCCGATTAAAAGTGGAAAATGTCATAGTGGCTGGAAAAGAAGAATAGCAAAAACCAATTATATGACCATGTCAAAAGTAATTGTATTCGTTTAAAAATGCTCGTAATCAAAAAGCCAATGTTGTTTTGAGGTTAGCAGGTTCGGCATTTTTTAACTCTCCACTTCTTTACTTTATACAGTTACTAGTAATTTGACCCGTCCTTCGGACGGAGGAATCAATCGAGCTATAGCAGTAACAAAAATTTCGTTTTAAAAA
>JAAAYG020005303.1:1621-11662 GCA_009936455.2 Tomocerus minor
AACGCATAATAATGTATATGAGTCATTCACTCACTAAAACTCACCATCATAGACACTACAGTACATGATGCATAAAAGTACGAATAAATATTTAGAGTAAGGGTTAAAAAAATATCCTGAAACTCAAAAAGCCTTTCTTAAATGCAACTCATGATGATACGACAACAATAATATTATCATAATTAGAATTTCATCGTAGGTTGAACATTTTCAGGTTGAAAGTGTAGGGAAAAAAAGACACTTGAGAAGAAGTTGTTGTTAATCAGAGTGAAGAGGATTTCGTAAAATATCGTTTTGTATTTTTGTCGAGAGGAATCGTAGGAAATGAAGGGGGGAATGGAATGGGAAGTAGAAACTATATAAATAAAGTTGTGCGTGTAGTGTGTAAGTGTAGAGAGAAAAGGAGGGAAGATTGTATGCAGCCGGTTCCGCAAAGCAAACGAATCCTTATTTTTCCTGTCCCTTTCATCTTCTTTTCCTCTCCGTCACGTCAAATCTTTCCGTCTATTTCAGGAGTTTCACTCGAGTTTTCCTTCCCCTCGCCTTTCAATTCTCCGAGAGAATCTTTCAATCTCTCTCTCCCTTCCTCTTTCGTGGGCTGAACTCAAGTTCGCCTTGCTTCCTTTGCAATATTTACCTTTTCCTAACCTTTAGTTCCTTCCCTCCTTCATGCAGCCACAAAATGTAGTGCACCTAATCCAATCCCACATCTTCCACCAACATCTCCTGAAATTTTGCTGAGTCCACAACAAGCTGAAAATAGAAAACACGTACTAGCTGTTCTGCTCAGCATCCTCGCTTTTCTCAGGATATGTAATATCTTGAATTTCCATCCCACGTCCTTGTCCTCCTCAAACTAAATGACTTGTCTAATGAAATGATGTACTACTACCTACAACTCAACTAAAAGTCTCGAAAATAAAAGAATGTCTCCATGCACAGAGCGACAGATTGCTGCTGACACTTGACAGTTACAACTAAATGGCTCCGTTTTGTTAAGAAAGATGGAAAACTGGAAGTCCTGAAATAAAATAAACGGAAAAGGGAAATACTTGGCGAGATGACTCACCTCATTCTCAAACCAACTGCAATTCTGATAGCATTTGTATTCCAGTCCACAGAGTAGCAGAAGGAAAATGGATGAGTCTTCCTCGACGCTTAAGATTATTTTCAACATACACACATCCGACAATTTCCCTTCACCTACACTACACGTTGACATTATATCCCTACTTCTCCTACAAACTACATACAACTACAAAATCTTTCTCGTTACGATAATCACCATGTTTTATTCCGTATTATGCCTCTAGTCTACTATTGTTGTAATATTCCTTTCTACTCCTTGTTTCCTTCCCCCTTCTTTCAGGAAACAAGCACTTTAACAAAATATACACGCATACAAATACCTCTACACACACTTACATCATATCAACCTATACTAATCCAAACTGGATACATGAATCAACAAGAATTCAGTACAGACTTTGTAAAAACACCAGAACAACACTAAAGCTAATACACACATTATTGGATGGAGCGTATAGTAATAACTACAAATCACATAGAGAGATAGAGAACATTATGGACACTTAATTGTAAACCGAACCAGAAGCCTTCACACTGTGAATCCTGATTGTAAATTATGACGCAATTTTTCCATTCAACTCTTCAGATGAGCCAATGAGATTTGCACAAAATTCTCTTTATTCTACACACAACAATATCACATTATTTACGATCGAAACTAAGTACAAGAAACCAAGAGTATCCCCTACAAATCCATATATGATGCATCTTTCCTGATAATGCAAATCGGACTTACAAGGAAAACGTCTATGCATGTCCTCCTCAATACTAATCCTCATAAAAAGAACACGTATTTCAATTAACTTGTAACAATTGCTATGAAAAATGGATACAATGACTCCTTCATTGAATTACACAATCCCAACATTCCAACTCTAGCTCTTATCCAATAGCCTGCTGTTTCTTAAGACATTTACCTTTACTTCAAGTACTTTTAACTTGTGCTGTACTTAGCTTGTTTGAAATAACCCAAAAACGAAGATTGTCTATCTACTTTAAAAAATTGAGAAACAAAAATCAATGATTGAAAAAATATTACGCGGAAGATCAAATGCTAAATTTTTCTATTTTTACATATATGAATATTCAATTTATAATATTGGCAATTTTTCCCTTTTCTGGTGACGAATGAAGAACAACCAATTCTACATTTCAAATAATTTAATGTCATGTTCTTTAGATTGTCATTTAAACTTTACGGTAACGCAGATGGGAGAATAAGAGTTTCTACTAAAACTGCTAATTTTACCTGGAGTAATTAATAGCAAAATTTAAAAAATCCTTTGTAAATTGCTATCAAAAATTCCAGGAACTCTGTTAGCTCCACTTTATTTGAGTTTTTTTCACAGTCAGAGATTTAATTATTCCTGGATGTTGCCATCAAAGCTTTTCCATAATGGGTTTGAAATGAGGTTAAATCTATTTAGGTACGGTTGTCTGGAGCCTGAAGGGAAATCTTGTCTTTGGCTCGTCTCCCTTCCACTGCTTTTGCTCTTCTGACTTCTAACATCCGTATAACGAAATTCATTTGGTACAATTATATGAAATGAAGTGCGACTATGTGATATAAACGTTATGCCTAGTAGTAATGGACATAGTTATAATATAATAAGTCTATAATATAGTCATAGGAAGAGCGTATGATATTAAGAACGTTATGTTGAAGCACCAGCTCCCCATGTTCTTCTCTCGAGTTTGATTATTAAATGACAAATATGATTAGCTCTGGCAGCAAAGAATTTCTCGGTAACATGATTGCTAAAGAACCACAACTGACGCATTCCTTAGAATCCCTACAGTCTATAGACTTAGTTTTTACACGCTCTCCTACTTTAGTCAATCACTCCATAGAGTGGCATTCACAAGGGGAGCAAATAAATTCCTCGTTAGACTTAATGACTACCAGTGTGTGTTCTCCAGCAGTACGCTGACACTAAGCAACTCAACAAATCACTCTCCGTAATAATAATGTAAGCAGAATGAAAAGTGAATAAAAAATATTTATACAATCCTGCCATTTTATATTTACTTGTAATTAGAATTTGTTTATACTCTCAGCCTAAGTGAAAAATTATTTGCTTGCTATAATTAATTTCTACCATTCAATTTTGTAGATGACTTTTATAAGAATATAGGAATAGTAATTATTTAAAGATTTAATACTAACTATTCGTTTCAAATTCGTAAAAAGTAGTAAAAATAAACATTTTGATGATTAATTATCCCAAGTTCTATGTCCAACTTGCAAACAAGGTCTAAAGTTGAAATCAGAATCAAGTTATCGTTAAGCAGTTAAAGTTTCTATTACTATTAATTGCCGATAAAACTATTTGTCTATTAAGGCAAGTTGCTTATTGTTTTTTATATGCAGACATAAGTAAATATAAAATAAATGTATCAGTATGCTTAAATATATCTATAAGTAAATGTAGGATATGAGTTTATGAATTCGCCATCAATGACTTGCGAATTATCGTGAGGTTATTAAACATTTTCCATGCAAGAAATTCTCAAATCAATAAATACCTTGTCTGTAGCCCGATGAAATGAGCCATTCGGACGAGGCCAGTCCCATGATGAGAAGAATGCCGGCGAAGAAGCCACAAATGAAGGCAATCACCTGCAAATTTAACAATAAGTCAAAAGTTAATTTTGAGAGTTCTTGATTTCATTTCACGCACTTGAATTATCAATTAAGTTTAAAAAGCAAGCCAAATACATGAAATTCATTTTCAATCTATATATACTTATTTACTAAATAACATGACATAAATAAAGCATTCAATGCGACAGAACATTAGTAACATTTAAATATAAACAGCCGTACATACAAGAAATTAAAGAGGTTAAAATAAGATTTGCAGATTGGGTTGGTGCTTTTATTTTTCTACATTTTTGTGTTTACAAAAATTATATTCACACAGTGGCCATGAGCATGACTTTTGTACATGAATGGGAATGGCCATGAAAACAATAATGGAGCGTGAATTAGAATGTGAAGTCGCTTTGTGCATAGATATTTTTATGCATCTATGTATATGCATTTTATAAGTATGTTATATTATGAATGATGAATTGCGTATTAAGAAAATTTTTCTTCTATGCCTGTCAGGTGTATTCATGTTTTTGTTGCATTTTTTGTGTGGAAAGAAGACTTTCAATTTCTTTTATAAGGCACAAAGATGAAGAAGCAATTCAAAGGATACTGCAAATACTAAATAAGGCACATCTCTGAATATTAAAGTATATTATATTTGGTAATTCATATTATCGATCTCATATATACCTTATAAAGTTATAAGCACTAGCTCTGACTATAGAGAGAGGAATATTTCATAGATTCAAGAGGAATGCAATAAGTAAAAGTGAAGAGTAATTCCCATGAAAAAAATCCAAGTGATTCAAATTCATTTTCATGACAAGACAGCTTCAAGTGTTGAAAGCGTCTTTCATGCTAAATTAAATTATTTAAATTCACAACTCAAATATTGCTACAGGCACGGATTAACGATTATAATAGGAGTGAGCTATGAAAACCTTATTGTGTTGTAATTGCATTTGTATTGGAGTTATAGTGTTTATAGTTTAGGTTAAGCTGTATGCACAAGTGTTACACCTATGCACTTAAGTAGTGTGGAGAGTTGAACAGCCTACATATGGCTTGCTTTGCTTTGGTTTTGGTAAATTGCTTTCTGTTGCCTATTTCATTGAAAGTTGTGCGAAATTAGAGGGGAGTTCTTCTAAAGTACCAACGAGTGCTTTCATTTTCTACCCAGAATCCATTTGCCTACAGGTTATCTTTATCTATACACACATAACAATTTAGGAGAAAATAAAGTACACGCTAGATCAATTTATCCTTATATAGAAATAGTAAATAGCACACTAGCACAAACAATCAGTTTAACATCCTGCAACAGGCAAATGTACATCCTGTACAACTAAAAACCTTAATATCCACACTTACAAGGCAACGCATACGTACAGATTCGATACTACCCTACTAATCTTTCCATGTCAGGAAAAGAAATCAACTTTTCTTATTCAAAGTCACATAGAGTAACATTATAGTAAATTCTAGTAAAGAAAAGTTTTCTAGGGCTGAAAAACAAAAACCACAGATTGAAATGAGTTAAAATTATTCTATAATGTGATTTTAAGGGGTAGATAAACAGGAATTCCAAGACAAAAGGAGAAACACTTGAAAATGGCCAAAGAAGAGTATCATAGTAAAACTTATGGATATTGCAACTACTAAATTGTCAAGAATTAAAGGGAGGCAAGAGTCGTTTGCCGTGTGCTGTTCCACTCTCGCCTACAAATACTTACAGTGGAGTTTCTCTAAGGAAAGAGGGAGCATAAAAGAGCAAATGACAAAAAGTAAAGTAAAGTAAACCTTCCCATTAAATAAACTTTGAGGAGAATGACTTTGGTCACGTTGCTGATCCTTTCTGTCTACGTGTAGTGCAAAACTATCCTAGCTCGTCCAAACATTGCCCATCTTTCTTTCGGTTTTCTCAACTCAAAACTTCAACTCTCCAGCACACAATCAACAGTAATGTAATGCCACTGCATGGCATGACATGGCCTACCATATCACAGTTAGACACAACAGTAGAAGATAGTTGACTGTCGACCGACAAAGCTTAAAGGCTCTCTCATCTACGATTATATGTGCACTTTAGTTGCACCACTCTCGAGATACATCCTCTCCTTTCTCCTCTCCTCCTTTTCCTCAACGGCAGAATAAAAAATATACTATCCTGCCCCTAATAACAGTGAAATAGAAACATAAGAGCCAGAAAAGAACCACAACCCTGCCTTAAACTCTTCTCAAGAACAAGATAGTCATGTCTGTATACACAGAGAACTGAAGGGAAGAGTGCAATGGCAAATAACAAATAAAGCAATAAAAGCCAGGCATCCCAACATAAACATACATTGAATCTTCTTCCAATCTAAATCTTCCGTCTCATATTCTTCTTCTCCTCATTCTATCTCTATACAACTGTCATACATCTTTCATTATTATATTTCTAGACATAAATGTACTCACAGAAAACAAAAACCAATAAATACATGATTCAGCAAACCGCACCACAGCACAAATGGCACAAAACAACCAAAAACTATCTTATTATTAATAAGTAACTACTTCAAATCCGTCTTATAACGCTCGAGACAGAAAAATGCTGAGAAAATCTAAAACTAAGCATCAGTTAAATATTATTACTGCATCACTTTTCCTAAAACACAACCTTCTTGTGCTGTTTCTTTAATATTGCGATAAATAATATAATGCCAAACTAATTATTTGCTCTGTTTACTTTTTAAAATTGCAATGTATTAAACAGATAATCATCACATCGCAAAATATTCTCCTTGTAAACTGTAGTAAATGAAGTGGTCATGTATCTGTAATAAAAGATGAGATACTTATCCATTAATAGGTATTTTATGGGATTGAGCAAGTTATAAACTTTTGTTTGAGACAGTTTACAGTCTCACGCTCTCTTAGATAAAGAGGATTTCTCGTTGTACAAATATTTATTAGGAGCTGGAGGATAATAGAAAGATTAGGCCGACAGAGCGGCAAATTAAAGGAGACAAAAGAGAACATTATTATTACACTCTGTCATTATTTCCTAATTTAGTTTGACTATACACAATACATCTTCCTAATTATATACTTTTCTCGTGTATAATGTCTTTTTGCGTATCCAGACTTGCTATAGTTGAAGAAGTCGCAGTTTTTTGATGTAGGAAAAGTATGTTGGGTTCTCGAATTAAATATTAGAAGTAAAGTGAAAGGCTACAGAGCATGAATGATTTATAAAGATGGCTGGAATTGCATTAAACTCTTGTAAATAATTAAACAGATGAGTTGTCGCATGTCTTTCACTATGAATAGTTTAAGAGGATGTTTTCAGAATTTTTAAAACTATTTGAAATGTTCTTTGCCTCTGCCTTAGACTTGGATTTTAACGTCTCCTTTTACGTTCGTGCTAATTTATATCTGCAAACAAACACGAGTTGCTTGCGATGCATGAATAATAAAATGCACACAGATCCCACGTAGGTACACACACAGAAAAGATAAAAACATTTTAGAGAGAGAGTACCTAATAGCAATAATTCACTTGAGATACTACAGGGAACGTCAAAAATTATATGTATATATAAGGAACATCTTTATTTTGTCAAGCATTAAGATAATTTCATTATGCTCAAAGGACGAGCGACAAGCAGAAAATCCCAAGAGACCCACATAAGCAGATAGAAACAAAATGCCAGAAGAAAAGCATAGATCTGTGTGTAGTTGCTCTAACTATAAATGTTACATGAACAGAAATTAATTCTATGATGATATGAACTGCTGCAATACAATAGAATAATGGCTAGACATTATAAAGAGGAAATGAGAATCCATTTGAATCCCAGACTCCTTTTTTACTAAATCATAGCTCTTTTTCATTTTCCAGACTTTTGAAAAAAATTGAGCCGATGCCTTACAAATTATATACACGCCGAAGGGAGGGACACTTTTATCTTTGTATGATAGACCTCCAGCCCCTAATTTTCTGGATAACAGAAATGTGACTCTAATCACTAATATTGCGGATAATTTCCCTACTAGGGTGTGTATAATATCAGCATTTACCTTTCCAACAGTTTTCTAACAACTACAACTATTATTAAAGGAGTGGACATCTGATGTATAGACTAGACTTGATATGTAACATATTGTAAAACGGATAACATAACACTAAACATAATACTTCCTCTGACACAAACATCTAAAATAATACATTAACAATTTTCGGGCTTTTCAATTTAGTGAGGAGACAGAGCGTAGCATGGAGTCATTCACGATTCTCACGTTTCTATTTAAGCAGTAGGTACTTGTGTTAGATATAGCACAGATCCCACTACAATTTACACTGATCCTAGTAAAAACCTAACAATGAGTTCAATTACTGTGATTTACCACCACGTACCGCATGCTATTCCTAGAATCCTCTGCAGAGCATTCCAAAACTGCAGGCAACTCATGTTTCCTCCATTAAACAGAAGAGCAATGTCGATTTGTTAAAAAAAAACTACAATTCTGCAATTACACACTGTTTAATGTTACATGGGTGTAAACGATTCTTCTTCCTAGAAAATTATTCTGTGTTTCGTGATATTTTGCTATTCTTTTATTTAGTTGTATTACAAAACAAAGAAAATATACCTGCATATATCATATATCACAATTTAAAACGAGAGTTTTAAATTTTGCTAAATAGTTTTTACATGTTTGAGAAGATAGCATTATTTGAATGCAAAGTTGAAAGTTTATCATGAATTGTAAACGAAGGATTTTTGCTACGTAGGTTATCATATCGTCAAACCACACACGTTTCAGAGAGAAGCAGTTATTTGTAAATTACAGGAACGAAAGTTCGGTCATGTCGAATTTAATGATATATGCCAAGTTGATATAGATGTCTACCAAGTTACAATATTATTGGATCATTGTAAAGAGAAGCATTGTAAATCAATAAAAGCAAACAGAGTAAGCGTATGGTGGGAAATTATATGTTTTTGGAAATGTCTATTGATTTATAGTGGCATAGATAATAATGGGATTAGTTGAGTCTGTACGCAATAACAGTCTCATAATGTAGATAAGCAGGCATACTTACCTTAGAGCCGCAATTGCACCCCATTGTAATTGTACTGAAAGCGATAGATATTTCGACGCAGATCACCAAAGCACGTCGCAAGGTTAAACCAGTGCAGAAAGAGAGAAGGTATTGTACAGCAGTTACGTTGTTAACAGATGTTAAGTGTATTTACATAGGAAGATTTCTTATTTTAAAAGTAAGCATCTAGCATTGGCTATTAATACTTTATTGTGAACACGTATGTACATATAGAAGTTCAGTAGTCAGTGTAGTAGAGTGTGTGATGAAGTGAGAGTGAAACTTTTATCGCAAAACATTTAACGAGTACAAACCACGTAATTTATATCACACATCATTGGAGATTAAAATGACACTTTGAATTGCCTTCTGAGCAGAGTCAGAGTGAAGATGTAGAAAGTGTAGATATATTCATGGTAGGAATAAATTCTTGTGTGTAGATAGTCAAAAGATGTAAAGTTCCTTGCTAATGTGTAAGTGCATATCTAATGCGATCTGTTTCAGAGCGGGGATCCATGATCATGATCTCTTGTCGTAATTTTAGTGTCTATGGAACGCTATCACTTTCATCTAACTGACTTTTACGGACCAGTTGGTAAAAAGGGCTTGCATTTTTTTCCATTCGACAAATAAGCAGGACATTAACAGTCAAAGTCAAGTTATATGTCAAGTGCTTAAGAAAAGTCACGCCAGGTTCAAGTACAGATAAGAAGACAGCTTCTTCCTTTTCTTTTCCCTTTGTAATTCATAGGGGCATAAAGGGCAAGCACAGGATGTACGCTACATTATTTTATTGTACAATAGCTGATTTGATACCTGCTAGTATCTTTCCCGCATATTTCTCTCTCTCTCTCTATAATAAGCACAAGGAGAAATGTCTTAAGACCTTATATAGTTAGCATAACGGGCACCATTCCTTTCGTATATGGTAATAGTACATATATGCTCTCTTTTTGGAATGTACACAATATAATATGTACCTACATAGCTTAAAGAATACAAAACTTTATAAGAACCATGTGTAATTGTCTATTAAAATAAAGGAGTCTTAGAATCTATCGTCCTAGTGGTAGTTTCACATAGGATCTATCCTATCCCATGTAGCGATAATATTTGTCATATACTATACATACATAATATATATAACTATATAAAATTTATATGCAAATGTTTATTGTAAGTTTAATGCATGAAATGTCTATAAGAATGAGTTATGAGATGGAGTTAAATGTATATAAGTAGCATAGAAGAGCTTATGTTATTA
>JAAAYG020005314.1:0-27953 GCA_009936455.2 Tomocerus minor
AATTAACATGGAATTTCATCCTATCCAATTTTGTCCAAGTGGTTTTTATGGATGGATAAAATGATAAAATTGAATTTTATCCGGACAATATACAACCCTGTGTAGAACATGAAATCCCCATTGTAGTCGGAATCTTAATCCTACCATCATCTCAGTACACGAGAGAACGAGAACCGAATTAAATCAATTATCTGTAGCAACGATGTGCACACAATAATCCTCCAAAATTACTACAGTATTATTTTATTTTAAAGTGTAAAGCGCCCTTAAACAAAAAGCTATTATCACTCTTTATGCACATTTAGTTGACATCACTATTTGTGAAGGACAATTGCGAATCAGAGAACAAAGAACAGGTTGAAAAATGAGGAAAAAGTTACTATTTAATGGCTTTCTAGGGAAGTTTTGCACAGTGGTAGGCTTTCCCCGACAGGAACTCCGAGTTTGGAACCTTGTGGAAAAGGCAGGGTGCTTATTTTCCAAGAACTGAAAAGACGTCGTCAACTACAGATCTTTGTCTGATGCTCAAAGAATAGAACGGATTGGAAACGGAAAAGGCTTTTCAGATTTAGAGATTTGAAGGGAAACAAAATGCCAGATAGCTATCGAAAGACAAATTCTACAGAATCCCGCCCTATCTGCAAATGTACAAACAGTGTCTGCAGGGCCACAGACGAATCTGAAGTCTCATAATGTCAGCAACTCTTGGAATGGTCTCTAGGAAGATGGAGAAGAGGGAGTTCAGAATTGTTGACGCCGAGATCAAATCAAGACAGACAGGAAATCGAAAGGCAAAATGTCGTCTAGCCACATTTACTTTGCCGTCGCCATTTTTGTTGCTGTGCCTTGAGACGGGATTTTTAGATTCGATTGGCCTAGGGACTGACAGGCTGACAATGAGGAAATGAAAGGAGCACTTTAGAGCTATAGCTGATGTGTATCGACCACATGGACATGAATGGAGGAGAGGCAGGTAGGCACAGCCCAAGGGACTAAAAAGCATTTTTTTTAATGCGCGGAAAATATAGCTATCCGATTAGTTACTTTCCCCAGTTACTTTCAAATTGCCCATATGTAAATTAACAGAAAGCAAAAAAGTAGAAATAAACTGTTGTAAACAGGCTGTAGCAATGTAGCGGTAATTGATTTACATATGAAATTTGAAAACAAAATTCAAAAGTTGAATTTCAAGAAAAGTGGGCGGGGTAGGGGGTGAAGAGGGTGGGGCGATTTAGTCCATTTTTCTGGGTTTTCTTATTGAGTAGTCATATATGACTCAATACCGAAAACAGAATTTGAAAAAGTTGACTAGAATATGAAAAAATGGGCTCAAATAGATAGATACATACACAGACAGATATACATGATAATTACTTTTTTATTTACTTTTTTCAATAAAATGCAATTGCTTTTTCGTTCCGTGGCAGTTTCGTGGTTGCCGAGATTCCCATTTCCCGTCCCATTTTGTTGAACACGTTGGAAATAGGAGGAGAGGTTCTTATTATTGGATTTCCCACCTTGGGAAATTAGGGCTCTATTTTCCATGATATTTTTTTGCTATGGGGAATGGGCCACTAATGGGATTTGCGAAATGAAAGGCATGGACTCTTTTGAGTGAAGAGTGAATGTGAGAGTGTGTGGGAATGAAGAGGCCGGGGAAGGAAGGAGGCGGGAGGTTGCAATTGCCATTAGGTAATTGAGCCGAGAAGAATGACTGAAGGTGACAATGCGTTGATAGATGAGCCCCTCTAATGAATCCCAGTCAACCTATCCATTCATCTTGCCAACCAACCAACCCACCCACCTTCCATCCTACACAACAACGGATAAAATGCATTCCATTATTTGACTCCACTCCATATCATCTGTCTCCACTCTCTCCACTCTCAGACTGACTGTAGGAAACCAGCTCACTCACTCACTCACACCGTCACGCTCTCTCTCTCTCTCTCTCTCTCACTCGTTGCAAATACAAACAGGCAGCACACAAACACCTTTTGCTAAATTGCTTTTTTGCAAATATTTTTTTTGTTTAGAAAAGACTTGGTTATCAAGCTTTGATACGCTACTTTCTCCGCTCCCTTTCACTCAAGCCACAGGATGAAAGGGAAAAAATATATTTCAACAAAGTTGTTTGTTTTTCATACCGAATACCTGACTACATTTACACGTTGCTTATGAATGCTATTTTGATTTAAATCCTTCAGGTGGCGGATTTTTATTTTTCTTGGAAGGAGTGGAGGGAGGGATGTTTTGCGCAGAAAAGCGGCTTAGAATGTTGTTAAGTTAATGAGTGATGAATCTCCTCGTGGCTATTTCTGTCCTCTTTCTTCGTCTCATCCCTCAGCTCTTGTTCCTTTCATTGACTTGCCTTTCTTTCATTATGTCAGAAGATATGTAACAAAGAAGCCCCAGGACTATTCAGACTCTCATCAGCTATATAGCACATTATCCTTTGAGCTTTCTTACTTGTCTCTCCTCACACGACTTTCATGTCAGCCCTTCTTCTAGCTTATTAATCTTTTACTGCACAGGTGCACCGTGCACCGCACAACATTGATTTTATATTTAACGTAGATAGGTCTTACCTAACTCTTACGACGGAATCAATTGCTGGTAGACTGAATGTCAATTGCCACCCAGCAACTATTCAATATCTAAAATTTCGTTTGAATAAAGATATTGAAAAAGAACAGCCGCACTCGCTACAGATAGTGTACAATTCCGTTGAAAACATGCAATCCAGGGATGACTACTTTAATGTAGGGTATTTTTGGCTGTTGTGAACATCATTAATGACATATATCTTTATTACGAAATATCTGTAAAAAGCGCATTTAAATTCATTAGAATGATACATTTCAATTACAATGCAATTGTACAAAGTGGGTGGTGATTGTGATGTGAACATATTTTTAATGAAATGTGTGTTGTGTATGTAATGCTATGTAATTGTACTGTACCGTCTATATGTACATTGTGCATGTCGAGTTGATGTGTATTGACTATTTTATTTTGACATTTACAAAAAGTACATTAGACTCTTCGTAGGTTGCTGTCATATTATTTTAGAATGTAGTTGACATAATAATAACTAGGCTTTCAAGTCGTCTACTATACTTAGCGACGGCGATTTGAAAGTGTGACAAACTAAGATAAATTTATCACACAATCTACACCATCTACAAATTAATTTAATCAAAAAAGAGGAATAGCAATATAATTACAAGCATCCGGCTGACTGATGTTGAGTCAACCTGGATGTATGTAGGCTAATCGTTTTCAACGCAAAGCCCTATAGCCCCATTGTTCATTTCATTCTAATTTGGATGTGACATCAAAGCAGAGATTTCAAAAAAGAATTGGCTGCCACACTTCCCATCGCCATGCCATGAAGGTAGCCAGGAACATGAAACTACTTAAGAGAGCACACAGTGCGTGGATGATGGAGAGAGAGAGAAAGCGAGAGTCACTGAAGAGCTACTATTGTGTTTGAAGGATGGGGAAGAGTGCGAGTTTCAACAGTTGCTTTCTTTCTCACGATTAGTATCCCTCCGTGTAGGCGGCAGATAGTCAAAGAGTTCTCAGTACACGCTGGGAGTGTGTCGTGTGGAAATGCAGTAAGTGCCCGTCTGCAGTTTTCTCATTTGATTGGAGGGAGAGGCGGAGGAGAGAATGGCCCGCTTCGTGTTTTCTTGAGTAAATAGAGATAAGAATCAGGTGACGCCCTTAGATCCCGTATGCCATGCAAATCCTTATAATTTGCATATCACATCCTTCTAAGTCAACAGCCAACTCATCCTGCCCACTTCAGCAGAGCCGTATACCATTATCGATAATGGTGTAATCCTCAGAGCAGGTCTCCACACACTCTAATCACAACGATCCCTCTCTCTCTCCACACACACACGGCTTTTGCTTGCACTGCACAAGGAATATCCATAATTGAGCAGAGTAAATATTTCCACCCACTCCTCTATGCTCCCAGTTATTAGCTCTCGTCAAAAATTAATATCCGCACGGCCAACGGCTTCCTCTTCTCAATAACTCTCTCTCTCTCTGCAGCAATAGGCACGGAGAGGCAGAGAGCTCTTATCAGCACACAACAGGAAGCAGAATATTCCCAAAAGACAAAAATGCTGCGTTACGCAGACGGAAAAGACTTTCTCCAACTCCACTCAGCCCAAATACAGTGATGTGTAAAAGTAACTCCAACTCATCTAAATCTTATCCTTTCATGCCCAAACTCAATCACCAAAAATCCTGTCGCGCCTTCTCAAGACCATTTAACTTTTACGCAGCAACTCGAACGAAACTAAAAGATTCAATCATTTATTCATCATTTAATAATTGGCAGTACATCAACATTTAAAATTAATATTTCCAAAAACTAATAATTCAAAATCTCACTAACTCTATTAGAAAGCCTGCGGATAATCTATGAAACTAGCCACTTTCAAATAATTTGACTTCAAGTTTGTGTCGCTTATTCTTCATATATATTTTTTAAATTCGAAGAAAATATTAAATCATTTTCATGATGACAATTCAAAAGTATGCAATGATTAATAGACACTTTTGCAAAACCCTGTAAGCATCCGCCAAATGCATAGATGTACACTCTGTCTGTGCAAAAAGAAAGGTTGGGATTTTGGGATTGGAGCTGAGGGCACTTTCTTGATCGTAGACCTACATGGAAGAACTGGTGCGTAGTCCTAGGCTCGGCGCTTTAGAATTTAGAATACTCTTCCTATGAATTTCAGCTAATAAGGTAGAAAATGACTGAGCAACTCTGACTGGGCTTAACGTCTGTCCGTAGTCTCCGTTCTCTGCAGAGCATCTCAATATGTAGTAACTTATTGTGCACCAGAGTGTAGGCTGAGAAAGATTGAAATTCTCAAGCATGTGTGCAAGTAAATTAGCACTAAATAAGGCGGCATGTATACTAATGCTTCCTTCATGTGCATCTCCAGTTTTCTTCAGCCCTTCCAGCCCTACAACTGCAAACAAACGCCTGTGTACAAAGTGCATACAAATGAAATGTCTCAACTTTCTCTTCACATGGTCGCTCGAAAAGATTGTATGCAGCTCAAGTGCAGCTAGGTTCTTATAATATAGTCAGGCGTCTCAGTGAAAGTTCTAAACACACTCTAAATCCCTCCGACCAGTTCATATTCAACTGCTGAAGCCAAGAGCGAAAATAAAGGAAGTTGACTAGGAGCGGATGACTTATTTAAGATTCTTGTTCAAAATACTTTTCCTTTTCTCAATAGTGCACATAACTGTGCGGGTACCAATCAACCACTGCTTCCATTTCAATTTGACAACAATTTGCTCCCTCTGCGTCAACTGATCTCAACCTAAGACCTCAACCTTCTTTCAAATTAGTGATGTGCACTCTAAGTGTTCTTCCGGAGGAAACAGACGCTTTCGAAAGTGATCTAATTATATGCATTTGCATTTTGCATTTGAAAGCCGGGTTAGAGGTTACCCCTTTTTTCGGTGATCGCAATAGCGATTCAATCCTAAACTGTCCCCGTCTTGTAGACATTTCCGTGTTTACTGTATATAAAAAGCATTTGAAATTTTTAAGGCCATATAATAACCAACTGGACAATTAGTATCTGTAGAATGTACACAAATTCAAAAACCTTCCCACTAAATAATTTCATATTAAACTCAAACCACTGGGACGGATTAAACTTAGGGACAACTAAAGAATGTTAACTGTCGTGGTATACAGGCTCGCAGTATCAAGAGCAATTTATTGATCGCCTATACATCTATCCAATAAATGAGCATTATATTCATGCAGAGATAGTAAAAATAATAAAATATAGATAATGGTAATGGACATTTTCAACATTTTCAGCATAATTTCAGCACCATGTAGTTGTTGGGTCGGGAGGAGTGAGGAGGAGATAGCTGTATCGGGAAGGAGGGACTGTGCACACATGTTGTCCTGTTGCGGTCTGCTCTGTACAGACAATGCAGGCAGATGTGTAGTGATCTATTAATATGGAAACTGGATTATGTGTGTCACTGGAATCACCAGCTGTTTGGTGGAGATAGGGGAAAAAAGTATTCTTTGGAGATGCGCAATTTAATCAACTTTCCTTGCAGCGGACATTTCATTGCGGCGGCATTTTTCACGGAGAGTTGCACAGTGGACGCTGCGAGAGTGGAGATCAGGATTTGCTAAATTAACAGCCGCTTTTCTCATTTCCCTCCAGACTTCCATTGACACGGCCCTGAATTGAAAGCATCTTTCAATTCAGGACTTTCTCTCCAGCAGATTATATCCGAGACTGTTGTGGACACTTGCTCTGATATTTGTATTCCTCTCGCACACTCCTCCTCTTTGTTTTTGCTCACTTTGCTAAATTAGCAAATATTGGAGGAAACGGAGCGTGAGTGCTGAGAGGCGCAAAAAATAGATTTGCTAAAATAAAAAGAGATCTTGGGGCTGAGCTTTGCAGGACTTCATAAAGAAATTCCAATTTCATTTATGGGGCGAGATAAAGAGAGCAGAGAAGCATTAGCAGTAGCGAGGGACATAGAACAACATTTTCACAGAGAGGCTCTCATCCCTCAGCACACCATAAGCACGCTATAACCATCATCGAGTCATAACTCGGAGTTGCACTTTGAATTAAAGTACGATTTGTATTAGCCATTGGAATAGGCCCAGTGCAGTGTGTTGTCACTACTGCAATTCAACATGGCCATCCATTCTCTTTCTTGGCTACATCGAATATCTCTTCTCCTATTTAGTATTATAGTTATGCATTCCAGCGGATTATGTATATGGAGTCAAGATCGTTAGAGCTCAACTCTTTTCAAATTGCACACCACAAAATGTTAATAAAACAAGAGACAGACACACTCTCCGAAGACTTCTGGAAAAGTCGTCTGGCTGGCACTGGAGAAATGTGGGAATTGGTGGAGCATTGAAAGATTGCCTTCACTTGAACGGACATAACTCTGCAGATGTGAATACCAAGAGCAGACATAGCATTTATTTCACTTTTCGATCATTTTCCCTCGTAAATAATTTAAATATTCTTTGAATACACAAAGAATTGAAACATATGAAATAATTTAAGTAAGTGAAATAATTTAAATTCTCGAAATAAATTCCACTGAACAACTCTATTTATTGTAAAAATATTTAAGCTGTGCAAGAGACGAAATGATAAAATATTTCAATTATTTGGTGAAAATATTTCACGTGAAATATTTCACTAGCAATCCCAGACTGGAGTGACTTGGTAAGTGGAAGAGTGTTGTGTAGGAGTTGGAGTAAAGATGCAAGTGGACGAAAAGCATAAATAGAAGACGACAATTTAGAGAAAGTAGTTGAGAATGGGAGATGAGTCCAAGGGGATTTCGTGTCTCATTGCTGCGGCCAGAGATTCGAGAGCTTTGTCCAAAGAGCAGTGGTGAAAACATGGATATTTGCATAGATTCAGGCTCTGTTGGCTATGCAAGGCCAAAGTGAATTAGAGTGAAAGTCGTAAAAACTTTTTCCGCTCAACTCTGGCCTGTCGTAGTCATGCAAGTCTCTGTCTGTCCCTCTCCGACTTTCTCTTCATTGGCCAGGCAGTCTGATGGATATAGGAAGTTTGGAAGGAGAGAGAGAAAGGTAAATGCTATGCAGGAGAAAGTGGTGTGGCTAGTGCGGCAGAGTGGCAGGTGTGAGTGGAGTGGTGAGTGTGCAGAATAAGAAGGACTTTCTCCAATTGAAATCGGCAAAGAGAAAGTGGACTGATAGCTCTCAGTCCGTTGAGCAGGCTATACGAGTTGCTCTACTGCGTATATGTCTATTGTCTATAGGGCTAGAGGATTCCAGAAAAGACTTTCCTCAACTCAACTGAAGGAAAAAAAGGAAAGGCACTAGAAAGCGATAGGGAGAAAGTAAGTGGGAGAGAGAGAGAAAGAGACGAACTCGAGTTTCTCACTTCACTTCATTTCACTTGACTTCGTCAAACTTTCGTATATTTTATCCATTTCATTCTTTCTTTTCCGCTTTCTCTCAAGCGAACATTATGTCTTTGCTTTACATGGCCCTGCACGTCTTGTCTTCTGGACTGGCTCCCGACTGGAGCGCGACTCCGAATTCCCATTTCCTTCTCAAGCGCCTTCTTCATGGAGATAAACACTCGCTCCCCCGTCTTCTGCTCACACATTTCCATTTCATTGCAACTCCATAACTAACATTGCCGTATAGTCAAATGTAACTCCATTCCAAGACTCTTCCTAAATGTCGCAATGATCCCGCAATCCACAGACGATTTCCCCACATCCTTAGAATTTATTTCTTTTACTTAGGAACTCTCTGTCTCTCTCTAAAAAGTGGCTGGTTACGCTCGTGAAAGGGAAGGAGGAGGGAAGGTCTTATAAATCTTCATTCGATTCCTCTATATTTTTGTATTTATGTTCGTGTATTTTCTCTCCGTCCTACCTGTCTCTCCTGCCCATTTTACAAGGAGACAACTCTGGGTTCCAAATGAAAAGATTCACACAGTGGCCAGGCACTCCAATAAAAATAAGAGACAGACAGACATTCATAAAGACGGAACGTGAGGGGGCTTTAGCTTTTCACATGGCGTCATCCTCGCAATCTTAAAATAAGGCTGAACAGTTTCCTTTTTCGGCGGCGTGCTCTACGCTCGACTACATAAAATAGGAAATAAAAGGGAATCTACTATGACAAGCACGAGCGTCACTCAGTCAAATATTCATTTGCACAAGAGGAACAGCATCCTTTGGCATATGTTACTTACGGCGCTGAAATTACGATAGCATTGATGGAAACAGAAATGCAAAGGTTGGAATCTGAGCAGATAGCACTTCTTCAAAACTTTCTCAAGTGTCATTTGCATATGAAAAGAAAATGAGGTGGATGAGGGAAAGTTTTCGACGGAATAAATAAATGAGCGTGCTCAACTCAATTGCATTCCTCAGAAATCCATTAATGTGCCCTGACAAAGGGACAAGGAGGAGGCTCAGGAGAACATTCGTGACAGCAATCTCTTTTCATCACTCCATTCCCAATTCATAATCGCAAATATGTGAAGAAAGGAGCAAAGGGCGCACTGCCACTCTCCACTCTACATACTCATCCTACTTTCTCCACTCCCTCACATATTTACTCAGCACTCATTATGATTTATTGGAGCGAGAGTCGCTGTTGAACTTGACGCTGCTCCTCGACTACAACTCCCTTTTTCATTAAAGCAACTTTTGTTTCCATTCTGCCTACCTCTGCCAACTCTACGAAGATATCATAATCATGAATACGTACTTACTATTAATTTATTTGAACAAGTCTTATCACACCAACAATATTACAATTCTCATTATTATAACGCTCTATCCTCCTGTATCAACATCGTACAAAATGATCTGCAGTCACAATTGCCGAGTAGTTTGCTAATCTCCGCCGCTTAACCAAGTCGCTTCCATCAACTTTATCTTAAAAGGACAGTCCGCCATGCATCATCAAAAATTAATTTAAATGAGAACAATGCGCGTTTTAATTCATGGACTTGTTCACTCACCAACATCTCACCTCCATCACCATCATGTTAAAACTGTTCATGCCACTCATTCTTCAAAAGTTTTTGCCTATCTCTCTTTCTCAACCGAACTACCCAAATCCTTTTCTCTTTAACAGCTTTGATGATTTAATCATTGCACGGAGCACATGCTCCATTGTCATAATTCAACAAACTTAATAAGAAAAGATTTGTTTTCTGAAAAGGGGAGCATGGCTTTCATCCGAAATGGAAACTGTGCAAATAAGTCCTGCGTATTATGACAGGGAAAATCCTTTAGAATAACACTTTTGTTACTATTTCTTTAGAAAACAAATTTTAAGTTGTTTACAGAGCCGCAACCAGAAAAAAAAATTGGGGGACTCCATATGTAGTGCTCTTTTCAATTCTTTTTCATATTTTTCAATTTTAAACCAAAAATGATTAAAAGTAGATTTCGCGTTTAAAATTTTGTTTATTTTTGTTTGTTTTTCCAAAACAAATCCTCTGTTTTGGATTTGTGGACATGGGTTGTGGCTCTAGGTCCGGAGCCCTTCATTCTGTTTACGCAATTTTCAAATGCATGTACATTAGTATTTGAAGTATTTGTTCGTTTATAACTTCAACTTAATATACTGTACCACAACTTTGCTACCTTTTCCTGGAATTTCTAAAATCGCTATGTCAAAAACGAGAAGAGAAACGAATTTTTAGAGAGTAAAGTAATAATATGTAGTCAGTAGGGCTCAGTCCTTCCCAAGACTGTCTTCCCATAAACTTTTAATTAGACGGAACTACGGAACAAAGAAAATTTTGAGAATGAAGCTGCCTAGAAAGAACCGAGTCAGAAATTCATATGGGAAATCTTTGCAAATATTACACGCTTAATAATTATGAGATAGAAGCCAAGAGCAACATGTACGGGACCTGACGGCAGCTTTCATTAAATTTCTCTTACAGTTCTCTCCTTTGCCTTCTACAAACAGATGGAACATGTAATCTTGTTATAGTACGACACCTTGTCCTGCTGTCTCAAGGACAATTTCAAATAATTTCTTAGGCAATGTAGATCTATAGATACTCTGATTATGTTGCTAATAAGGCTTTCAAAATATTGTTAGGGGTCATAGTAAGAGTTTAAAAATAAGATGGTTCCTCTATAGTCTCTAGTAGTACTGTCATTGAGACTTGCCTACAATAAACCGAAAATGTATAAAATCTTTCTGTAAGTTCCTTTAACTTCCACATGGAAAAATTGGACACGTCTACTAGAAACTTTTCCAACTAGGAGCACTTTAATTAATTTTGGAGATTTAGTTCCATGAGAAATGTGTCAGCCGATTGTAAGATCAGTCTGCTCTATTTCCTGGTAGCCACAGTGGGGAAAGTGGAGTTTGTTTTTTAAGTACATTTGTAATTTAATATCAATATCTGCTGCTTGTGTAGTGTGCATGTGGGCAAAACGGACTTTATTGCTTCAAACACGTTTTGATGCGTTGACAATTTGGTATTGAAAAATTGGGGGCGAAACATCAAAACGCACTAACGACACTTGAGAATTTTTGTCAATTGTCATCAGAATCACGAGATGTTAGTGTTTAACTCAAAGTAGGTATACTGGTAGACAAAGGTACATTTTACAAGAACGGGGTTAGTAGAAAAAATGCACAACTAATAAACATAAATAAAGATTCATATGTGGAAAAATCTCAAAAATGAGGAAATAATAGTAATGATTTTACATTGTCACTTGCTCACCTTCTTTCTAATTCTGAAAACAGGTGAGACTTCTACTGTCTGTGTAGTACTAATAGCATAATAGCTTATTTATATGTCATACTCATAATTTATTATCACTATCCTTAGAATTGGCAAAGCATAAAATAGAATGTTAGGGTGAAGGTGCATATTATGGGAGAATAGAATGAGAGAAAAAGTGAGGGCATGGACGTGGATAGATATGGAGAGAGAAATGATGGAAAGAATTATTTAAGTGTAGGGAATGTGGACTGATATAGATAGGTATAATATTTTATAAGAAGAATTTCAGTGAAGGGCACGGAGTGGTTCATCTGGAAATAATAATAATATGAAGGACTGACTGGAGTTGAGAAAGGGAAATGGAGAAGTGAGGTAATGGGCTTATTATTTGGTTCTTCTGGTGCTGTCAGTCAGTGAGCAGTTATTATTATGGATCGTCCGTCTAGTGATGTGCTTTGACATGAAAGCATTCGTTACATTTATCGGAAAATCCATCAAAAACTTTCAGTCAGTCGACTTACGACGACTCCATTTCCCAATACAACATAAATAAACCATCTCAAAATTCAGTCCGTCCGTTCTAGGAAAGACATCCGCTTAGGTCTCCCCGCACTCCGCGTCTTCTGCTCCCTCTCCGCTCCCCATCCATGGTGCAATATTTATTTATGGGTCTTATACGACCTCCTGGCCACCGGGCCTCCCAACAACTCAACTTCCTTCACTCTCAACAGACTGAGGAATTGGAGAGCCTGTGAATTAGTGCCCAGTTATTGGCAAAATCCTTTCTCTAAACAAGGAAAGCTAAGTTAGGAGAAAGGCAGGAGAGATTTGATGTTTGGACAGTGCCGAGTGAAAGTCGACTGTCGAAAGAGCGGCTGTCCAACTCAGACGTGAAGGCCTGCAATACGGAAATACGGGAGATGTCTGTGACGATTCTGCACTTGTCGGCTTTGGGCTCCATTCTTCTTCTGCCTCTATTGTGTGAGCTGCTGCTGAGTTTTACTTTTCAATCCCTCCAGACTCCGACTGCCCGCGGGATTCCCCATTCGCCCGACTCATTCATTCCTGCATGTCTGTGTGCCGGGCATTTTGTGCGCATCGGATTATGCATTGTATATTTAGATATTTGGCTATCCCTTTTTCGTCTCCCCCCTCGGGGCCTCCAGCCAGGCCGAAACAGATTGCACTTTGACTAAATCTTGGCAATATCGGATTACAGAGCGACAAAGTCCCTCCCAACCAGCCACCAACAGCTAAATAAAATATAGTCGCAGATTAAAATGGAGCACACAGAGAGAGCAGTGAGCACAACTACAAAAGAAAGCATTCTCTGCAGCATTCAATTGCACAATATCCCATTACCCAGCACATTTCAAAGGCAGGCAGGTGTGTTGCACCTCGCTCGGGCCCAGAGCGAGGGAATGAGCTACAAACATTTCTACTCTCCAGCATGTGACTTTATATGTAGCCACTGCAGAGACTCCCATCAAAATGCAACACAGAAAGCAATTATTGTATTTTTCCTTTTCAACTTGAGCAATTTTGAGGGAAACTTTCTGGAAAGTCTACATATAGCTTTTACCGGATTAAAAAATACCAAATCTCGTCCTTTCAAACACATACATATATCGAGCGACATCTTCCCACGATGCATTTCAGCTCTTTTTACAAAAAAAGACGAGCTTTATACTTTTGGCTTTACTTGTCTTAGTATGAGGAGTATATGGGTGCTGATATAATATAGAACCGTGAGTTAAATATAGAAAGCCATAAATGCTGTGTATGTCTGTGCTGGACATATTTAAAGGAGACTACTGAGCCGAAAGGAGAAGAACGCTGCATCCTTCTTCTTGTAACGGAGCATTATTAGCCGAAAATCTGTGCTGCATGAAAGGTTTGCTATTCCATAAAATCTTGACCTCACATCTCTGCAACTTTTCCTCTCTTTACTTTCCCCATGACTTATTCTCTCAAATCTACGCTCATGTACAGATGCATATGATATCCCTGGAGACATTACACTTTACGCTTCTTTCACAATATCCAGATAAATATATAGAGCTCCTTACAGCTTTGCTATTCAGGATGAAGTAGTACACAGTCAGAACGAGGTGAATCAAAGGAATACGACAAAGATGCGATTCACGCTCCCGTAAAAACTTATTCGATTTCCACTCTCTCAGTCGTAGACAAAGATCAAGGCGGATGCATAAGACAAACCTAATAATAACAAACCTCTGACTTACATCTTTACGATAATAGTCCTTTCTCATATTGCCATGCTACTTCGTCTGTCTCCAAATCCTGTACTCGAAGATTCGAAGATAGAGACATATCTATAATATTATTAGATGCTAACGATACCTACACGGCTCTCTGAGGAAATTGAACATCTCGGCAAGTCCGAATTCCCAATCTCAAGCAAAGACAAATCCTTACAAGAAAGTATCATCAAGTAAATACGTTCACGAATGGTGATTACTCCAGTCCATACAGAGTGTTTCTTAAAAACTTGAATTGAAAAAATTTGGATCTCAATAAAAACACTTAGGTTCTTCTAGTGAATCATGAACAACAATCACGTTGTTTCATTTTCTGAATTTGTTCGGATTTAAATGTGTAGCTAATTAGATTGCAAATCCGTGTGTATCTTGGCCACCACAGGTTGTCATAATTCTTTCAAATTGACGAAGAAGAAATTAGAAATTGATAGCTATATATATTCTATTAAATGGCAAGTGGAAATTTTTTGGAAAGTAGTTTTAGCACGTCATCAATCAGTTTTTTCATACTGATAATGGTATGTATATGGATTTCACATTTGAAGGCGGAATGTTTATTTGCCAGGCCATTGGTTGCGATGTTTTGTTTTCTATTTGATTTTGGGTCCAGATCCATTTCTTGTTTAATCATGGGAGTACATGTGAGTCTGCGGTGGTTGCTGTGAGTGCCGACGGCTAATAGGCGCCATGCCATTTCATTTCTGAGCAAGAAAGTTATTTGGAAATGGAAAGAGAGGTTAAGCCGAGAAAAGCCATCGTCTGGTTTCTGCAGATCAGTTTCCTTTCTTCTTACAAGCCCGAAAACTCGCAATCAACTCGGCTCTCAATCCGCATTTCATTTCCTTTATCCTTCTCTTTATTATTATACACAGTCGTAAGGTACACATTTCTGGAAGCAAATAGCTAAAATAACTATATAAATATAGTAGGACAGGATACGAGTGAGACTCACCGTCTTTTCTCTATCGTGTCTAGCCAACAAAAAATCAAACATGAATTTCAGCCAATGAATTATTCCCTAGTGGACATCAAAATTTAAATCCTCCTCGTTGCATTTCAAATATGAAAGTTTGAAAGATTTGGTGAAAAGGCGGATAATTTGTGGATGATTTCGATGAGCTGCTAACATCATGAAAATGGTAACAATCACTTAGTGTATTTCAGCTGTGATACTGTTTTGAATGACTTCCTGTTTGTAATTGATAGGGTGGGTGTTGGGGATGATTTTTGAGAATCATGAGGAAGCATAGGATTTAGCTGAGGGAATACGGTAAGATTTGCACATGCTATAAGGTACATTTGTTCAGTTTCATTTTCTGTGGGGCTCTGTTATGGTTCTTCTTCTCGGTTATAGCTCTATTATAATTTGGAGAGCACTTTTGTACATTTATTTGATAGAGTATCATTGGGAAATCCATGGCTCTCGTCTGTTATTGCAAGTGTGCTAAGTAGGATATAATAGGAGAATAGTCGGGGATGGCATTTTGGGCCAATTACTTTATAGAGAGAACTCATCCAGCGTTCGGCTGGATATTTTACAGTTTGCTCGAGTTTAATGTGTGGTTGGGGATTGTGGTTGGTGAGCGAGAGCTGTTGTGAGGGAAGAAAGGGATTTCGTTGTGCTCAGAGCTGGGCTCTACAGGGAAGATGCAGCGGAACGGAAAGGCTCAAGATGAAAATCCATGATTTCACTTTAATGTCAATAAGTCACTTTCTCTGCTCAGCTGAGCAATAGAGATGGATGACTCTGTAGGACGCTAACTCCTCTGCCTCCACACAGATATTGATTTGCATCCTCTAATCCCATCTTCTCGGCCACACACACAACTCCACTCCACACAAAACAGCAGCAGCCTATCCTTTCCGTGTCCTAGGCAGCCCAACCTATACAGGGTCACACACTCCACACCTTTCAAACCACTTTCACCTAGCTAATTTTATTTTTTCGTCACTAAATAGCATGCTAAAAAGTTTGCACCCTTTCCTTTTCCCGACTTTCACTTCACGAAAAAGAGACAATAACTTCCGTTTGTAGTGAAAGGTTGAGTGATGAAATTTGAAGGGTGAAAGTTATTTGGAGTGTGTGCCACCCTGTACATACAAGAGCCCAGGAAGAGAAGGACATGGTAGTTGAGATGAGATGTATGTATGTACGTAGCAGGAGAAAGCTGCTCACTGACAAGGAGAAATGCTGTTGCTGTAGGAAATGGCAGGTGGAGGACTATGGTTGGGAAAGAGGCGATCTGTTAGGGCAGGAGATTGAAAGGAGAGTAAATATGTAAAGCCTAACGAGATCTCCATTTCAAAGGCCATATAATATATAACTCTAAGAAATCCATTGTCTGTGACTGAGTGAAGGCAATGTTTCTCTAATGCAATTTATCCTCCCACCAGTCCGCGCCCAGACTCACTTTCTCTTACAACCAACCAACAACAATACTCAAACAGTCGGCAGTAGATGGATGTCCCAGCAAGTGGCAGACATGGCCGTAAATAACACCCAAATATCCCTACACATTCTCCGTCATAAAATCTCCGTCCTAAGAATTATTATATACTGCATGACCTTAGCAGAGATTAAGCCACTGTATAAAAACGCTCTGCCTCTCCCCCTGCACCTGTCTATTCATGGATATGTATGCATCTGTGTGCACCATAACTCCTGAATGCTTTTGAGATAATACTTTCAAGTTTTGGGTGTACTTTACCTACTGAAATACAAGTTATGGACTCAAAAGGTGACCAATAGTAATTAGGGACTGATACATGTCAATGGGAAGAAGCCACAGCAAAATGGGGTCACGTATGAACACCTCTCATCCAGTGTGATTCATTGACTAGTTCCATTGATTCATTCCATCATGTAACTGAGTTGTACCATTTTAATTGGATTAGCATTCATATTACTATTCTAGTAACTAATTCACACTGCTACGTCTATTTCTAATTGTAGGTTAATTATCTGCAGATCGTTTGTACAGCAGAGACGACCTGGAATAGCATTAAACAGTTCACCCGTTAGTTACACTACAGTATTACCTGTTTTTGAAGTTTTCCTAATCCTGTTGAAACAAAATCGTTTACCTACCAGATATTTACAATTTATTTGTTACTCTAGGCTAATATTATGTTGTTTACGAATGAGATGATTTTATTGCCATTTTCAAAATTAAATATTATGCAGATGTGAAATATTTCGTCTATAATATTAGGTCTATTCACTGATGAGAAAATACATGGTTGCTACATAATGGCACGCAATGGCGGCATTGAGTCTCAATTGACCAACTGAGTACCGACACCGTGCACCTTGTAGAGGAAAGGATCTCATAAAATTTGCAAGAGCCGACAATATCATTTGTTTTATAGGAACACTTACGGATAATTCATGCTACGATGCAATTAGAACTTCCTGGTGGCAACCATCCAGCTTTATTTATTGCGCACATTGTCCTCAATTATTAAATCTGCATACCTGAGGCATGGTAATTAAAAAATCCATACTCTGAGAAAGCATATAGATAGACAGGCAGAGAGAGACCTAACTGAACTTATTTTTCAGCCTTTGCACGTGCTAAAAACTTAATCGGTAACTGTCCATCACATCCTTCAACTCCAAAGCATATAGCTATTAATTTTTAGATAATTTTGAAACTTGAATTATTGCAATAATTCAACTTGTCTGAATGTTATATAGCAAATCAAAATTTCTTTCACGTAGCCCTAACCCTATGCTTTAAGAGTAACATTAGTAATCTGTAACAGTACTTTATTTGTCTGTCTGCTGTCTGTTATAGTTAGCAATGGACATATGGGATCAATAGGTCAACGTTACTCTCTATTACATCCATTTTGAAATGGTTTATTTATTTACTATTAACATGTTACAGATTATATTGGTTGCCCTTTTTTGAGAAATAAATATTCCAAAGTGCTAAAATAACTGAATCGACCGTGAGTTTTGGGTGCTGAAAAGTATGTCTGGTAGTGGGAGAGATGCAGAACGCTAATAATTGCTTCTTGCAGTATACAAACCTCCTCGGTCGCAATTCCCTTAAGGAAAGGTGGCCACTGCAAAATCCTAATTTAGGCAAAACGGCTTAGTTACACATTTTAACACGGTTAAAATGGTTTAAATAACGTTTATTTAAATAACATAATCAAGCTTTCATAATGTTATTTAAATAAACGTTATTTTTTTAAGTCTTTAAAATGTTAAAATGTGTAGCTATTGTTCAAGGCTGGATACACTTTAAATCTTTACAAAATGGCTTACAGTAGAGCAATGAGGAGCACATTTTTGAATTGCCTCTCATATTTTTCAAGGGTACCTTGACCAACATTTCCAAAAATATAACTCCATATTAGAAAAGTTTGGGATTTTGTAAATAACATTTGGAAAAAATTTATTTTGAATTTTCTTTGACAATTAGAAGCACCTCGGCTCAAGGTGACCTCGACGACAGTAGCGGGAAGTAAAATTGGAGGAGCATGGACAATGGCTATACGCTGTGCAACTGCACTCTCCTTTAGTGGGTGTTGTGTAGTAGGCTGACGTCATTTGTACTCAACATCAATTTTTTTAAACTTCATGGCATAATATCTTAAGGTTGTCAGCACTCCTTAAGCGAGAGCCACCTCTAATTCCTTAATGATTGGCTCTTTATTTTGCAGTAGTCGTCAAAGCATGGCTCTCGGGAAGCTCGAGACTTAGTCCCACACAATAGTATCCTTATCCGTTATAATTTTATAAAATGCTTCTATCTACAAGTGCCACCGATGTGCGTACAGTACAGATAGTCCTAGCTACGCTTTTATATTGAACTCTATAATCTTATCTAGCGTTGTTTTCACTGGGCTTTCAGGGGAGCTATTATGGGATGGATCGAAATGATAATTACGAGATAACGAGGATGGTTGCAGCATGGAATAGAATAATCAAAACTTGGTGCCACCATTCGTTAATTATTATTTGAGCCTAAACAACCCAATATCATGGCACGCACTCCTATCAAATAAACTGTTAGAAAGTAACAGCTGTAATTGCAGAGTAACGTGCTTAGTAATATCAATATCATGGTATAGTGTAATAGCAGTTTCAAAAAAACATATCTATTTATTGTGTCTACGGTAAACAGTGACCCCGTAGTGTAGTCGCAGTGACCCCATTTGAGAACTGTGTGGTTCTGTTGATCTCTATAGACGACATACAGAAGCTGTAAGTGAATGCAATGAGTTCAAAAGTTATCGTATCTAGGGACTGGCAGACGGACGGGCAGACAGACAAACTATTCCAATGCAGAAGACATAGAATAACTAAACACTGCGCTTCGCTGGTGTTAAGAAGGTCTGATTTCCATTTACCCTGTGGTTAAGAGTTAGGAGAGCCAATAGTGTTCTTATCTCTGGTGGGGCTGGCTGGTTCGTAGTGAGGTGTAGGATGCCCCGTGTAAAAACCTTGAACGCACTTAGATCAGACTTAAGAGTTCCTCTTGCGTATTCGTTGGCAGAAGAATAAGCATCTTTGCTCTGAATAATATTGTGGGTATCTGTGTGCATTAAAAGCGTCCTCTTGCCATATTTTCCATACAGCATGTGTGCGTGCATAAAATAGACTTAGAACAGACATTAGCTTTCATCAAAGCATGATGTGCAGCGATAAAAAACTGATACCTAAATATGGACCTTTATTCGCTACTAAACACACATCCATCCTGGTGTAAATTGAATCCTTATGTGGGGTTACAGTGTATGGAAATAATAATAATTCGTCTACTGTTGGCCATTAGTAGTTTAGTATATAGTATAACTTGCAAACATAATTAGCAATACCGATGCACGATCACGTTTCACTTTCCTACCGTTGATTTTCTCATGCCTGTAAGTGCGTTTTCGCCATCAGGATTTTCCTGCTCTACATATTGATCCTTGCCATATCAATAATGATAAATATCACGTTTACTACTACTAATAATATTTTAATTCCTAAAGCTAAGGCATGTTTTCTATGTGGTTGTAGCTTTGTTTATAGTATAGAGATGAAGGTTTTGCACACTCACTGGTTGTTACAGAAATTTTTGAATTTACTCACCTTGGGGGCATCCAACTCATTTAACTCCTCTGCATTGCTTTAAGATCAGATTTTTTGAAACAGGTTCTACTATTTGTGATTTCCGCGATAAATACATAATTTTCAGCTGCTTTTTTGGATATCATGTTTTATTTATGAGTCTAAAAAGCAATCATTCATTTCTACTCATTTGCATTGCAAAACATTACATCGGAATAATAATACCCGGAAACAATAGAGCAGTTTTATAATATTATGAGGTTGTATACCTTTAATAAATTATGGAAGGTTTGTAGGTAGTAGTTGTTATTACTTATAATAATATTTAGAGACTGCAAGTATGTTCCTTTTCCCTGACATATGCATCTTAAACGATTTAATAGTGACCGACAGCCCCATGGCCATGCAATCATTCATCAGATGTCCTTGATTCTCTTGTCATTACTTGCATACTTATTATTTAGGTTTATTTTGTTTGGGTAAATTATTAAGTAGGTATTAGGTACCTACAGTGCATGGCATGGCATAGCAGTACAGTAATACCAGACATTTCATTGGAATTCTCTGTTTGTCCTGTCATTAAGTAGCAGATAGACAGTGGAATTTTATAATTCTGTATTTATTAAATTAAATTAAAACGAATAAATACTATTTGCCATTACTTAATTAAAACGTATTTACTATTTTTGCATTCTTCATTACTTTTCTGTCAATGGTTAATTAGGTCATAAAGATAAACTGTTGTTTTGCAAGAGTTACTTTAAAGGAGCAAACTAAAAAATCCCTACGATACTTGGCTTGATTAGTTTTGCTACGGTTTATTGTAGTTGTCCTTGCATGAATTTGTGGGCAACAATAAATCAGAAGGATGTGAAACGAGAAAGTAAATGGGAAAATTATTCTAACTACACAAACAAAACAAAGTGCAATTATTTTGCATTAAAGTTGCGATGTGATGTGGCTCCTTCATCTAATATTTCTCCGTACCTACCTATATTTATATTATAGAAACGGAAGAATCTACTCTTGCTCTAGTTCCATCCAGTCGCAGTCCAATCTGTAGCCAGTAGTGTGGTTCTAGTTCATCGTTGTTATTTATAGAGCGAAGAGGGAATGGAAATAATATTCGGAATAATGTGAATGGAAGAGCAAGGTCGAGAGGGATGAGTACACGGACTGTCATGCACTTTAATTTAGACATAGGGAGCCATGGAGTCATAAATTATCTCGGAGGACAAATACTGCCGAGCAGAAGCTGCAGAGAGTGCGAGGACTGCCATAAAGGACGCTAATTACTCGCGTCGCATCCCCAGCAGTGTATACCGGGAGTAGAGAGTTGCCTAGGCGGGACATGCCCATACAGGCATGGGCATGCCCACGCCCATGTGGGCATGGGCGGGCATGGGCTACAAATCTCGGAGTCAAATGGGCTTGGGCGGGCATGGGCCCAAAACAAAAAGTGAAGAATGGGCATGGGCATGCCCATCCATTTTTGTCAATGCCCATGGGCGCCCATTAGTGCCCATGAAATTTCAAATGTGAACTCCCGCCTTGCATAAAGCTTATGGTCTAAATTCCTATTATTATAATTCATATAAAACTTATGCACGAATACGAATTTAAACTATGATATAACCTGAAGCTGAAGTGGCTGGGCTGGAACCTGTAGCTATAGTCTATAAGGGAAACATAACATTGGCTGCTGTATACATTAAGTGAAAGGTATTGTATCTGTGACTTAACATGCATTCATTAACAACCTCTAGGGTCAAGCCGTCAAGCTTTTAAGGTTAATACAGAAGGCTTCTTCGTTTCGGAAATCTGTGCTATTTTAATTTGTGTCCCATTAACGATGTTGACAATCCGAATGAACCGACATATATTAGACGTATTTTTCGTCAATAATAATATGACCAAAAATAAATGTATGATCTCAAAAAGTTGGTTGTACTGCACTGAATGGAGCAGATTCTCGCTGTCAACTAAGTTGATTGAATTTGGGCGACATGCACGAACGCGTCCTACAACACAACCAGAGCGAGCACTTGCCACTTTACACTTACACACATTAATTATACCATGCAATGCAGTCAGTCAGGAAGCATTGCTTTGTATTTTGTAATATATTCATAATATATGTATTAAAAAGTTATATTTGTATTCCAAAATATATTTAAATAACAGCACAAATAAGATGGTATAATCTAGTATTCATGATTTATATTTGTGTAACACTAAATCACAAAGTTGGATCCACTTAAAACTTCCGGTAAAATTATTGCCATTTTATGGGCATCCATGGGCATCCATGGGCGCCCATGGGCTGCCCGTGGGCGGGCCGTCAAAATCGGTTATGGGCGCGGGCGGGCTTGGGCTCAAAATATTTTAGTATCGATGGGCATGGGCATGCCCATCCGACTTTGATTTGGGCTTGGGCGGGCTCGGGCACCAATTACTGCGCCCAGGCAACTCTCTAACCGGGAGTGTGTGTGTGGTGATTCGGAGGTGGAGTGTTGGCATTGCTTGGACTGTTGTGTGTTATGGTCAGGGCGGCCGTAATGTCGTTGAAGAATGGCTCTTCTGTGGCTTAGTGCGGTGGCTGAAGGCAAAGGAGGAAGCCAATAATGCCCGGCATTATGAGGAATTTATGCGCTGCTCCGCGACCCTGTCCAGCCATTAGCAAAGCCGAAGCTCATAATGGCCCATTTCCATTGTCCCGATATCTCTCCTTTACGGCCCGTCCTCTCCCCGCCCTCTTCTTCCCGCACTTATTTATCTCCCGATTACTATCCCCGCCGTAATTAGTTCTCATTTCGGCGGGGACCTCAGCACTTCCAATACTAGCCATGCATTGATATTGCCTCCCTGTATATTCCTCGCCGGATTTTATGGTGCCTTTGCTATAGTGCCCCACTTGATGAGCGTTTAATGGCTACGCCCATGCACTGACACTTTTCATGCACTTCCCATCAACTTGCTTTTCTAAAAGAGAAAGGGCTGCCTTCTTCGTGTTTTATTGGTGTCACCGGGCCTGACCCCCTTTTCTGCCTTCACACACACACACGCTAAGCAAAGAGAAAGTCAGAGAAAGGCATGAGGAGGGCTTTCATCCTAAAACTTGTTTTCCCTTTCTGCCTTTGCTTAGTGTCGCCAGAGCTGTCGTCAACATCTCTCACAGGATTCAAATTTCTCTTCGTCCTAGTCACAATAAAAGCAGTTCAATATGAATGTGCCAACGGCAAGCTGTTCCTGCACCCCACGGCACCCAACTTTGTTTGACAGAGTTTCGTCTGTATAGTTAACTTGGATTTTACATTATGGCAACCAGAAGTTGAAAAGTCATCAAAGTGCACAGGGACGATAAGTACTTTATAGTGTGTAGTTTGTACTCCTATAACTTTACTAGCCTTTGAAAATAAATCCATATAAAGCTACGGACTGGTTAAAGGAAAAATGTAGGGTGTTGACAATTCCCATTTTCCAAGATTCCATCAATTAGCCAAGCTTTGTAAATGTATTTACGTGGCTAGCAATAAGTAGTGGGGAAAGTAGGAGATTTTTTCATTAGGAGAGTGCGGAGTTATTGCGTGATGCTGAAAGTGAATGGAGGGAGTTCAATGAGCCGCAGTTCCTTAGAAGACGAGACTTCGAAGCAGAAATAATCCCCGGGATTTTCTGCAGTTTAAGCTACAAGTAAGTCATCGGTAGGAATGCCCGTGTAGCCATGTGGCCTTGTGATAAATCATGTTAGCACTCTTGCTCAGGACTTACTCACAGGAAATTCGGTGCACTCACTTTCACCTGACCTCGGTGTACGGAGAGGAAGAGGAGGGACTGCTCTACATATGCACGGCTCCAAGTATACTTCCTGGACACTCTCTCTCTCTGTGTTTGCCTGGAAGTGGGAGCCGTGTGCGGACACAGTCAGTCGCGCGCCCAAATGGAAAAGTCAAATATTTCAAGTGGAGAGGGAGTGGGCACATGGTGAAAGGAAGGAGAAATTGCCTTTCTCCGACAAAACTCCTTTCTCTCTTCTCTGAATAGTTCTATTTTCGTCCCTCCTATTTCTGCCTGAGGAAGTAGAGAGAGTGACGTTGCATTCTGCAGAGAAAGGAGTTGTAGCGGCAGAGCATCGGAATGAGGACAGAGCCGTCAACTGGCAAACCGCCTGAACAAGGAGAAAGTTCCCCTCTCCTCGGCTTCTGCTCCACTGCCGGAGAAAGTAAAGAGCATTCTGGCGTAGAAACGTGAAACTCGGACGAGATGCGGAGTGAAAGTCTGTCCGCCGCTTTCTCCTTTCACTTTTGAGTCTCCCAACTTTCTCTCTCCAGTCATTCTGCAGCCACAGGAGTGTAAACAGCCCTAGCCGCCCACATAATACATCCGGGAACTGGCTCCTACTCATCCCATTCTTATTAATTGTCGTTTTGAATTAGGCTAATAAAGAGCTGTGGACGGTTATGCCTCGATTCAAAAGAAATTTCTGTTGCAGTCATGGCTGAGGACGAGGGGATTTCATTTCTGTCTCTCCCTCAGCACCGATCTATTCCACCGTTGCACTTTACCTGCATACTTAAGGAAGGAATAACCTTCATTTTTAACACACTACTCTCTATTCTTTTTTACTCAGAACAGAAAACATTTCCTAAGGACAACAGTCATCCAATCAAATCCTCTACTGCCACTCGCACCGGGAAATGACCGAAATGTAAATGTCATTTTCCTCTTTGAAAAAAAAACTGACATTCCCTCCAGCTCTCATGCCAGTCCATTTGAAATGCAAAGAATGCTTCCCAGTCAGCTCTGCCTCCTTAGAGATGTGCAATTTATTCAAATAGCTCTGCAGAAGGAACGTTAGTTGTCCATTAGGAATGTGCCAGAGATAGAATTACGGGACGAAGGCCTATAGCCACCACGACATAGTCGGTTCAGACAAGGGCGACAGAAATGACGCAATTTGCATTTACTGTATTAGCCGATCCTCAGAGCTGTCCACATTCCCTTCCGCCAACATTACAAACAGAGCGGAACAGAACAAGAAGCAGAATACTTTTGAATGTTCTGGCCATCAATGGCTAACGGACGTTGTTCCCACAATCAGCAGTGCACATGGCACTGCTGATCATGCTGGAGAACATCCTGGAAACAACGTATCTGCAGTTGACTAAAGAAGAAGGCCATGTGCGTATAGACACTCTTTCCTCCACTCCTTCCTTCCTACCATCCACTCCAACTAAACAACTTTTCCTTTCATGATTTCCTCCTTTTTACCATCGTTTGTTGCTTACAAGGTTCCCAGTGGGCACTTATAAAGTTAGAAGCTTACCAACTTCCCAATGGGAAATGTGAGAATCAAAATTAAAGAGACTATGTAGGTTGAAATGAAATGAAACAAAAAATATAAAATTGCCGTAGTAAATAATGCTAAAAGGTAATATTATAGGTAGGTACTCATAAAAATGCAATCTGTGTCTTTTGGGACTATTTTGGTTCTTTAGAATTACAGCAGAATAATTTCTGGTATGAATTAACCTTTCATCATCTGTAAAGCTCACGTTCATCTCCCTTGGTAAAACTATTGTATTTTGACAATAAACGAGTTAATTTATTTCATTTCCCATAGCTATTTTATGTTTTCAGAAAAACTCCAATTTTTACATATTTATAACCGCAGAATATAGATTTTAGCGCATGTAAAATTCTAGTATTTTACATTTATTGGCGTATTACTTTAATATTTCATTGCAATTGATCATTCCAGGAATATTTTTCGTATTTCACACTTGGCCCATGTGCCTGAAAGTGGGTTTGGAATTGGGTGAAGCCGAAACCGTGGTTGATTTGCGTACTCCGTTTTTTCCACTCTAGAGCGGGTCCATTCTTCATTGCGCAATGCACTTGTGTGTGCTACTGCTGCAACTGTTGTGTCAGTATAGACAGAGAGGATGGTTGCAGCTCCTGGCACTCCGTGCCATGCAGGCTGACTATGGAATGTCTGGGAGCATTAGAGGGAATTGCCGACAAGAAGAATAGTACACTGTAAATAAGACAAAGACGTCCTTTATATATCAGCAACAAATCAACTGAGGAGCTCATCAGTGGATTGCGTAAGCCACTTCAGCTACCAAATGCCACAGTTGAGCAATAGCCAGTCCTACTTGATATGGCACATTTGTCCGCACGGAAAAGAATGTCTCCGCTCGCTCTATTTATCCCATTTAATCCTTTGACTTCGCCTTTACTCCAAGTGACTCGCTCTCAGCCACGCTTTGCATCTTCTCCTTTTGCGTCGTCAAATGCATCATACGTAGCTGAAGAGTTAGCATTCTGTAAAGAGACAATTCATTCTTCTCAATTAGCTCCTTGCTCATTTCATTATGGCTCCTTTGTGCATCAAGAATCCCAAATATCATAGTGGGAAAATAAAGAATATCAGACTACTTTTCGTTTTACTGCTTATAGAAACAAATTCATGGAGCCATGAGCGAAGCCTGAAAAAATTTTTAAGGAATTTTTTTCATGTTCGTTTGTGTATACGTAATGTCATATAAAAGTTGCACATTTGTGTCTTCAGGGACTAGATTAGTGCAATTAGCATTTTTATTGTCAGTGATTACTACAGTACACAGAGTAGGACATTGTGACATAAAGATTGAAGTATATAGCTACCTATGTACAAACTTAAACAGAGATAGGCCGAAATAAAATCCCATATGACTTTCTCCTAGTAAATTACATTTCTATCTTTCCCTTCGAAGAAAACTCAATGTCATTTACATGGTGAAAGTTATATGTATCCTTATTTCATGCAAAATATTGCAAAATATAAATAAGTTATACGAGTTAAATAGTAATATCAATACACCACGGGCATTATTTGGAAATGCTAATATTAATTTTGCAATTTTGCCAGTGTGCAATCCAAAAAAATTTTCGTCACTTGAAACTCCTTCCCCTCGGTGTTGCAATAATGTTCTTTAATATTTTCGGCATGAGTTTCGAAAAAAAGAGGAGTGTGTTGAGGAGGTAGTTTATAGTCTAGAACGATGTGGGTCTTCTTGATAATTTAATATCGAAAGTTAATGAAATGAGGCAGAGCTGTCTACGTAAGTTTTATCGCGGAGCTATAGAGATATTGCAGGAGCGTATGAGGCTATGCCGGCTAGTAGTCGGCAGAACTTTGAAGGACTATGAAAATAGGAGGGAGAAGTTTTAGCGGCTAATATGTTTATTTGGGGAATAGAGAAAGGAGGCTTAATAAATCCTCTTCTCTGTATTCATGTGCTGCGAGAGGAGAGGATGTTGAAATATGAACTGGCTCTGAAGGTTCGGCAGTGTGTGTCAGGATCCTATTCCTAGGGGATCCTACGGAAGCCTTTCTTAATAATGTATTGCTTTACGAGCTCTCGACTTAAGTCTTGCTCATGCTAACGATATTATCACAAGATACGTTTCTTGACTCTGTGAGGAAAAAATTATCAGCTCGAAAATGTGGTGTTGAAGGGACGGCCGTAAAATCTTATGGCAGAGGCTTACCATCAAATGATCAACCTGGGTCCTTTTCAGACGCCAAATCTTCTTGCAAATCCCTTTTGTTGCCTTATCAAAATCTACTTGCAATTCTACCGAAAATGACCAGACTCGTATTAGAACTCTCCCGGCCCTCTCTCCTTCCCTGCTACTCCCTGCGAAAACAAAACAGCTCTGCCCCTCAACAAATTATGCAAATGCAGAATTGCAGCTACTCTCGCTCTCGACTGCAGTGTAGCTCGTCTTTCTACAAAAATAACTACGTCCTTTCAATTTTTATTTATTTTTTCCCATCAAAAATGTGCATAGCAGGGAACGAATGAAAATGTAAGCAAACTCAGTAGAAATTAATTTCCTTCTATTTCGGATTTAATAAAAAGGAATAAATAATTAATCCAACCCTTGCTCTCATTTAAGTGCTACAAATTTATTTAAAATTTAAACCTTTCTGTATTGAGAAAATAAAAACTATAAAATCCAAACTAAAAAGCTGCAATCTATTTACGATGCTCTAGATATATCTATACCTTAGTACAGGATAAATGCAATCTACTTATATGTAAACTACAGTTCGTATACAGACATGTAATAATATTGGAATATCGATTTCTTCGGCACGAGATTAATATATACTTACATGTACTTGTATATACTTAAATGTACTTGTATATACTTACGGGTAGGATTTAAAGCTCTTGGTTTTTGATTGAATCCGTCATGGAATGGGGGAATTACAAGAGCGGATGGATCCGTCATGGAACTGATTATCGC